>BOPP01000036.1:6708793-6800056 GCA_017312745.1 Gryllus bimaculatus
ACAGAGGATGACGGACACGAGGAATGCGACGACCAACGACGAACGACTCGAACGAACCGAAAAAACGAAACGAACGGAACGATGGGTCCCGCCCCGGGGGAAAAAACGGACGAAACCCGGGACCCGGCCCCCCGACGAAAAAAAAAACCACGGGGGGAAACGAAAAAAATGGAAAAAAAAAAAACCGGATCCCCCCCCGGAACCAAAGAAAAAACCCGACGACCGTTCGCCCCGAAACCGGAAGACTGAACGTCCCCGAACGAAACGGAACCATCGACGAAAAAACGAACGACTACGACAAAAATGCGACAAACGGTCGACCGAAAACCTCGGAAACGGGCCGGACGCGAAACCGGACAAACGGAGACGAAAAGCGATGGAACGGACGTCCGACGAAAATCGACCTCAACGAAACGTGACCGCCGAACGACAAAGAAACGACGACCGTTCGAAGGTACCGACCGTTTGAATGAGATAACGAACAACGAAAATGAAAAAGCGAAACGTACGACGACGACGAATGATGCGACGACGACGACGAACGATACGGGCGAGCGACGTCATCGACCGACGGAACGATCGGATACGACAGACGAAGGATGACAAGACACGACGGACGAACGACAACGTACAAGCACGAACGACGACGAACTGACGATGAGACACCGAGACGAAGACATTCAGCGACGCAACGACCGACGAAGGGACGAACGACAAAACGAAACGCTGAATGTCAACGGACGACGACGGCACGAACGCGACGATGAAACGAGACGACAATACGAACGAGGAACGAAGACGAGAAACGACGACGACGATCGACGAAGAGAGACAGAAACGACATATAACGCACGACGAACGGCCGTAGACGAACGCTGACGACAACGATGCGACGTAACAACGACTGAACGCGACGAACGACATAGTAGACGACTGAGACGGTACGACGTTGTGACAACGCACGATGACGGACAACGATGAGCGACGATCGACGAACAACCAACGACGAACGAACGAGAGAGACGAACGAAGACAGACGAACTTGACGACGACGACGACCGACGAACGACGATGAACCGCAAACGAACGACAGACGAATGACGAACGACGACGAACGACAGAAGAACGACGAACGACGAACGAAGACGCGCGAACGATGACGACGACGACGAACGACCGACGAAGGCGAAGGCGCGAACCCAAACGACCACACGAATGACGAACGACGACGTACACGTGAGAACAGAGCGAGCGATCGTCAGAAACGAGAACGAGACGAACGACGAAGACGATCGACGAACGACGACGATCGACGGCTGGACGAAAGATGACGTACTACAACGCAGACGTATGCAAATCGAACGACGGAGAACGAAGAGATAGTCAGACGAACGACGACGCAACGATGGACGACCGACGCGACGACTCGACGGAACGACGAGACGAACAGACGGAACGATGACGACGGACAGTGACAACCGCGACGATACGAGATGACCATGATCGACGCGACGAACGACGATGACGAACGAAGCGAAGAAATGTACACGACGATGAGGACGACGCGAGGAGTCGACGAGTCCGTAACGAAACGAATGATAGACGACGTGGGACGATCGGATGCGACGAGAACGACGACGAAAGAGCGAACGCGAACGCAGTGAACGAGTGAGACAACGACACCGGAACGAACGACGAATGACGATACAGAAGGCATGAACGACGAAGGGAAACGAACGAACGACGGACGGACGAACGACAACGACGCACAATGACGACGACGAACGAACGAAGCACAACGACCGACGACGACAAAGACGAACGACGGGACGAGACGAAACGGCGACTAAACGACAACGACGAACGATGACGACGAATGACACGACGAACGAGCGAACGAACGACAACGATATATGACGACGTCGTGGTACGACGAACGACAACGACGAACAACAACGACGAACGATGACGAACGATGACGACGAACGACGAACGACGACGAACGATGACGACGAACAACAAACGACGAGCGACGAACGAAAAGAGGACGACGACCTGCGACGATGAAGCGACGAGCGAACGACAACAAGAACGAGCGAGACAAACGAAGACGAACGACGTCGAACGAAGACGATCGAACGACAACGACGAAGCGGACGACCGACGTACGAGAGTGACGCGGAGACGAACGAACAGGATCGAACGTACGACGACAAAGGGGCCGAACGGACTGAAATGACGACGTCGAACGAACGAACAGGCGAACGACTGACGACAAAGACGAACGACGAATGACGACGTCGAACGATGACACGAAACGAGGACGACGAACGACGACACGACGAAACGACAACGAACGAACGACAACGAACGACGACGAAACGACGAGCGAATCGACGGACGACGAAGCGTCGACAACGAACGCGAACGACGACGAACGGATGACGACGATTACGTTCTAGGCTGTTCCGTTAACGCCGCGTCGTTGGCAAGATAGGCCGATCGTTCGCACTGATCGTCGTCAGGCTTCTGTCAGGGTACTGTACTGACATAGTAAAGCTCCACGCGGCGTCAACCGGACAGCCTAGAAATAATGGACTCGAGCCGCGGAAGCCTACGTGTACATGATGACGACGATGTCGACGAACGACAACCAGCGACGACGAACAACGATGACGACGAATGACATCGACGAACGACGATGACGAACGAAGACGACGAATGTACAAACGAACAACGACGACGAACGACGACAAACGACGACGAACGACAACGAACAATGACGACGAACGATGACGACGAAGAACGACGACGAACGACGAGGATGAACGGCGACGTTGACGACGAACAATGACGAATGAACACGACGAACGACGACGACGAATGATGACGAACGAAGACGACGAACGACGACGAGGAACGACGACGACGAACGACGACGACGATGGACGACGACGGATGACGAACACGAACACGATCACTATCATGAAGACGAAAAGAAACAAAAAAGAACACGACAAAACGAAAATTCAAAAAGACGAAAACGAATTCGAAAAAACGGAAACTAAGAATCGCAAACGAAAACACATAAATGCAAAGACGAAAAAGAAAAAACAAACACGAAAAGGAGATAACCAAACGAAAACGAAAAAAACAAATGAAAACGAGAAAACAAAAACGAGAACAAAAACGAAAAAACGAAAAATACCAACGCGAAAACATAAACATGAAAAAACGCACTATCCAAAACAAAACGAAAGTACGAAAACGAAAAAAACGAAAAACCAGCATGGAAAAGCCAAACCGAAAAGCGAAAACGAGAAGTTGAAAACGAAGAAACCCGAAACAAAGAAGCAAAAACGAAAAGTCGATAACAAAAAAACGAACACGAAAAAGAAAAAGCAAACAACGAAAATGAAACAAAAAACGAACACGAAAATACGGAAACGAAAAACTATCAGGAATTTGAATAAACTAAAACGAAAAAACGTAAAGACGATCACGAAAAAACGAACACAAAAAACCAACAAGAAAAAACGCACATGAGAATAAAACCTTACACCATAAAACAAGCACAAAATCCGAACATGAAAAAACCAACACGAAAAAAGAAGATAAAAAGAACACGAAAAAACGAAAACTAGTAAACGAACACGAAAAAAGGAAAAAATGAACACGAAAGACGAAAACACGAATAACGAAAACGGAAAAACCAAAACGTAAAAACCAACGCATAAACCTAAACAAAAATACGAACATGAAAAAACGAACACGAAAAAACAAACACGAAAAAACGAACCCGAAAATAAAAAACGAAAGTGAAAATGAAAAAAAAACAACACGAAATGGCGAACAGGTAAACACGAACACATAAATAGAACGCGAAAAAACGAACACAAACAAACGAAAACGGAAGAACGAACACGAAAATTCGAAAACGAAAAAAACCAACAGAAAAAAACACGAATAAACGAACACGTAAAAAACGAAAAATCGAAAACGAAAAAATGAACACGAGAAAACGAAAACGAGGAAACTAACACGAAAAAGCGAGTATGAATAACGAAAACGGAAGAACCAAGACGAAAAAAACGAACACGAGAAAACTAACATGAAAAAACGAAAACGAAAGATACGTTTTTCTGCTGAAAACTCGTCTTTTGTTTGTACAGCATTACATAACATTTTCTCTACTGTGTAAGCGGTAGCGAGAAAGTAAAAAGAAAGAATCATACAAAATTTGATTCCTGTAACAAAATTCGATGTTAATGGAATGAGACACATATCAATTACAATTACAATAAGAAATATTATAATACAATGTTTGAAAAACTGGTAGTGTTGAAGGGAAACTTGTCAAATTGTACGCAATTGTAAACCACAAATATTGAGAAATAAATTGTAAAACTATATCACAATTGATTGTATTGTGTATTTTGAAAAGTATTTTTAATTTTTTTGTATTTTGTATCTAAAATGTTTTTTGGTGAATATTTTGTATTTAATTTTTGGGGGAATGTTATATATTTGTATCAGTTGATTATAAAATGCCTTTGACGAATGATGTATTTTATATCTGAGATACCTTTTTTAAGTATTTTTCCCAACTCTGTGTATCAATAAAATACAAACTATAAAAGGGAATTATGTCTGTCTGTCGCATACAGACGAAAAAACTAGTCGTCCGATTTTGCTGAAATTTTTATATAATATTCTTATTAGTATCTGGAGTATTTACAAGAGTGGTTTGAATTAAATAGGACATATGGAGGCGTTGTTTTTGCAAAGTAACTCGATGAGGTGAACCCTACTGCTTTCCTAGAGACCTTGCTTGAAGTGCGATTTATGAATATCTTTTTTAACTACACGCCGTGCTTCGACTTGTAATATCGAATAACCACGAAGTTGCGATCTAGAAACCAGAACCAAATACTGGTGATGCACAACATTATTCGCATCTTGGATTTTTAAATGTTAGTGTACTTTAGTTTATAGTGCAGTTAAAACGCAGTCAATTTCATTGAATAAATTGATTTTGAACTTGATGTGTTTTTACTTTATACGCTGCAATAGCGAAGCGTTGCAGTGTCCGCTAGTTATAGATAATACTAAAGTTACGTAAAACTGTTAAAAATAGTCCCAGAGCAAGCAGAGTGTGCGTGGCTGTGGTTCGTTTCATACATCCCATTATCTGCTGCTCGTGGGAGTCGGACCCCGAGCTCAGGAAGCCACGCGGTCGCAATCACCTGCATCATCACGTAAATGTAAAAGAAACAATCTAAAAGCGTAAATGTTGGTTTATGAGCCACTTTTAAAACTCGAGCACCATTTCGGTATCGATGACACTTCCCACCCATTTGATACGTCGAGACGTGTCGATACGTATTGTGTGAGATGACGGCCATTCGAGTGGTGTTCGTCGCAAACGTCAGCGAGAGCTTTGCTCCGTAATATTCCAAAGCTAGGTACAAAATCGACATGTTCAGACGCGGCACACGCTTTGAAAGTTCGCGCACGTCCATACAATTGTTCGGCAACCTCGGTGAAGAGCTTGCCGGAGTTGTGCCGCCTCTCCGCCGGGTGTGTGCTTCACGGCCGAACACCATTTTTGCGCCCGAGTACCGCACAATTGAGAAAAGAGTAGGAACATAACGTTTTCACATAGAGGGGCAGTTTTGCATGACAGAACTAAAAGGCGGACCGCATATGAAATGCAATGATGCAATGGATAAAGCGCCCGGGTTTCATATTATTTGAAAGTAAACTCGATGCTTAGGTATGCGCAGTCGAAAACCACTGCATTTCTGGGTCCCCTTGAACAGTGAACGTTTTACTTTCTCGGATACGAACGTATATACGGATTTATATATCTAGTGTAGAGAAAATTATGTAATGCTGCAGAAAATCGAATTGGAGATTTCAACGGAAATACACGATCTGGGGTGTCCTGATACCGAAAAAGTGTTTTTTTTTTCTTTCTTCAAAACGTCCGTCCGTCCCTCTGTGAACAGAACTAGCGCCTAAATCATAAGTAGGATATTTTCCAAAAATATTGCCGGCCAATTGCGGTCCACTCAAAGCTTTGCGATTTTGAAAAACTTTCTTTAATTTTTGGGGTACTTTACATGAAGCCCTGTGGACATTTTCCAAATTTTCTCAAAACAGCACCAATTTTTTTCCTTAAATTTCTTGTAAGAACAGTTAGAAAAGATGGCATAGGTCCGATTTTCACGGTTTACTCTGAATTTTCGAAAATGGCGGATGTTTGAATGTTGTGCAGCGTCTTCCTACAACTACAAAATTAAAGATCTAGATATGTTTCCTTCTAATGGAATTTGTTGTCAATAATTAGTTCTTTCATTAAGGTCATGTACATTTTTTAAACTTTAAGTAGTTTTCGCACAATGTTTCGTGAAATATGTGCAATTAAAAAAACAAGTTTCTCTTAAAAACGTCAATAAATATTTTCCTTAACCTTTGGTAACGATAGTACTATATGTACGCCATGAGATGTCATAAACGCTATACTGCTCTATTCTTTTCTTTTTTCAAAAATCACAAAATATCTAAAACGACCCTCACGCCGTTAATATGCACATTTCCAGATTTTTTTTCAATCGCTATAGCATTTGCGTGCTACAAATTAAGTTTTTCGAAAACACAAAAAATGTTTGTGAAAAAGAGCTTCAAATTTCACACTTACAATGACGCTTAAACGACATTTTCTGAAAAACGGCTCCAACTTTTTCAATACAAATTGTCATTTGGGACAACGTTTTACTTTTCTTTAATAACCTTAAAACAAAATTTCGGTTCTAATATTAGGAAACCGAAGAAATGAAAAAAAATCGACGGCATTAGATGGCAATATGCAAGAGTATGAACTAAGACTGAACCCAGACCAATCAAAATAGAAAACTAATACGAGAACGTCGGTGCCATTATGTTGCAGCACCAGTTTCTTTTTACATTCTCGCACTTTCTAACGTAAGAAGAGAAAGTATTGTAATGGTGCGCCGGAAAAAGGCGAAGTTTTGACACAAAAACTATTATTACCTGGTAAGGAAAAAGTGGATAAATTCTGTAGCTAAATATAGAAAACAAAATTCTCTAACATGTAGTGTAGCTAGAATCCATGTTTTGTGGATCCCTGATACCGAAAATCTCTAGGCGGCAATACTGTCTCTCGGTCTGTCCGTTATACAAATCTAATTTTTTTGAAACATTTTTCACGTCGTTTGTAGATGTCCAGCAATTTGTAAACACTATTGTATTTGTGTGTTTAAGTGCTTCAAAAGACTTCTAATGAAGTTTATCGAAATTTCAAAATTTGTTTGTGAAAAAAGCGTCAAATGTCGAATTTGCAGTACCGCTTAAGTGCCATGTTCTTTAAAACGGCTCCAAGTTTTTCAAAGAAAATTTGCTATTTATTACGAGGTTTTTCTGCGGTTTAATTTTTTTAAAATAATATTTTCGTTCTTCTATTTGGAAACCGAAAAATTAAGAAAATTTTCAACAACAAAATGTTCTTGGGCAGCGATAGAAGGTAGCTGGCAATAGTATGCAAGTCCGAATAGCTGGGAAGAAAGGAGATAGATAACAAGTACGGGAAAGTCTATGTCATTTTGTAGGACCACTAGTTTACTTTCCCGAATTTACAGTAGCGCTTAAGTGCCATGTTGTTAAAAACGGCTGCAGATTTTACTGTTCTTTAATATACTTAAAATAATATTTCCGGTCTATTATTAGAAAACCTATAAATTAAGAAAATTTCACAAAAATTTACTTTGGTGGCAATAGATGGCAGCTGGCAAGAATATGTGGCAAGTTCGTATAACAAGCCGTGAGTAAAGGAAATATAAAAGTGATACAGGAAAGTCTGTGCCGTTCTGTAGCACCACTTGTTTCCTATTGTTAGTCTTTCTTATACGTCTTTTTTCTTCAATACATTTTACGCCGGTGGCATATCATGGTTACATTGTTAAACTTTTTTCCAAATCTAAAATATTTATACGTCACTCGTTTTTTTTCAATAGTTTAATATTTTTAACGATTTGACCCTTATTGGGGGCCTTTTCTTTATTATTAGCTTTTAATATTGTGATAACTTTTATCAAAATGGTACCCAATAGTCCACCCCTAGATATAGTATTTTCATAAATATGGACCAGATATACTTTTATAATTTTTTTACAAAAATCGTAAATAGTTTTGCAATAAAATTATTTTATTACGAGGCTAGAATAAGGCTAGATTGGGAGGGGAAGGCGCCCCTCTCCGTGCGCGCATTTTTATGCATGGAAGTACTAGTCACTTCGTCCTTTGATACTTCAGAAAGAGGTATTGCAACCTTATCGCCCCCTTGCGTTGTTTCGAGGGAAATCGATGGTGCAGTTCCAGTTCTTATCTCGATGGTGCGACGTGGAGCACCTGGTCAGAGCGCGGTCGATATAATAACATGAAGAATTCTCCTGAATCTTTTATAGCATCTTTTAAAGCGACAGGCAAGAACTGTAACTATGATCAATAACTATTTGCTCGTATTTTAATTAATTTTTATCGAGAACATCGCTAAATTCTTGGTAGAAACAGAGAATGAATTTTAAATATGCAGATAATGGTCCACTCCAACGTTTCCTTTATTTATGGAAAAGTGGATAACAGTCGAAACCAACATGTCAGTCATTGACAAATGGTTGTCTTGTCAACAACACTTCTTGTGAAAGTCTTTGTTACTTGAATAAAGGAAGTTTGAAAACGTATGCTAGATCTTTTTTTCTTCAGAAATTCTGTTTCTTTAAATAATTTTAAAAACACCTTGATAAAAAGAGCATTACACTTATGACATTGAAATAAATTGTGATAAATATTTTTGGTAATTTATCATCGCAAATAATCAGATGGTGCAGTACTTCACAAAATGCTGTTTCTGAAAAGTATAAAAACTTGAAAAATTAAAAAATTGTACCATTCGATAGCACAACTTGCTTTTAATAGAAAATGTCAGGAGCAGTAATGTGCTAATACTTGCCTCCATTTCGATAGAATAAATTTTGTAAAATATTTTATTATCAATTTCCTAGCTATCCAACAATGATAATGGCATGCAAACTGAATATAAAATATAAAAATATTTAACACAGATTTTCGCCGTGTTGCAGGTGGTTTCGGGTATATTATTCTCCGATTTAAACATAAGTAGAATTGACCTTTGATCAGCTGGGACGCGGCAATCCAATCGGAAGCTTCGTTTCGTGTTCCTGTTTTTAATTCAAGCTCCCGACTGGATAACAGGGTCGCAGCTGTTCAAACGTCAGTGCTATTTATATTTAACACACAATTTAATCCCGTTTTACACGATAATTTTTTCATCATTTTTTGTCGGTACAGAAGTGACGGACTAGACTGGATGTAATTTGACGCATGCTTCATTTTTCGGTACAGATTTCATCCAGATTGATAACCGCGCTCCAGTCGTCATATTTTGGAACTTTTACTGTTTTGCTAAGCGTGTGGTGGGATTTGTTCTTTTTGTACACTTTCGAGGACGTTGTAATGTATTGAATTGTAATGTGAAATTGTTACATATTGAGTAAGAAAACATGTTCTATGTCTTAATGTTTCATTCCATGCTCAGTCCAACTATAACCTAATTTAATTTGTTACCGTAGATCATAGAGATACTAGCTCGTTGCCACTGTTTGATCGACAACACTTTTTGTGGCGACCACAGACAATTTTTTCATCACTATTGCATGCCGAAAACAAAATGACCGTGTAAAAAGTTTCGTGCAAAAACAAATGTACACTTTATTTCTAAACATCATAACATATCACCCATTTCCATGTCTACTTCCGAGAATACAAAAGAACTTTAAGGAAAGTAATAGTTCAGGAAAAAATAATGAAAAATAATCAGGATATTTTGAACGCTAGTAACAAGACTAAAGCAATGTGGAAAATCGTAAAAAATAAGACCACATCATCTCGTTACTTAGTAGAGAATCTTGTTTTAAAGGATAATGAAAGAGAAGCCAGTAATCCGGAAAAAGTGGCAAATCTCAACTAACACTTTTATAGAACTGCGTCTGAATTCACGAAGGGACTAAAACAGCAAATTTCAACATCATTACCTTCCCAAAACATTTTCGACACGATGTTTATTTCCGAAACTTCTAAAGAAATACTGAGAATAGTCAGTAAACTAAAAAATGAACATTCATTTGGTTTAAATGAATTTCCAGATTGTGTACTGAAAACTTGTGTACCTGCCTTTATATACCCGTTAACTCACATTTTCAATGCTTCTTTATGCACAGGAATATTTCCAGATATTTTCAAAACATAAAAAATCCAGACACTTTTTAAAAAAGGGAGTAAAAAAGAAATTCAAAATTACCGACCAATTTCTCTTTTGTCAGGTTTCTCAAAAATATTAGAGAGGCATCTCTATAAGCTAATTAAAACGTTTCTCAGGATAAACGAAGCGTTTTCAGACTCACAACACGGGTTTGAAAAATCAAAATCTACGGAAACTGCTATTTTTTCTTCTAAAGATGTTGATTCATCAATGGACCAATATGAAGCACCCATTGAAATATTTTTAGATATTTCGAAATAATTTTGACGTTAATGACCTTAACATCTTGGTATCAAAATTACCTTTTTATGGAATTTGTGGTATCGCCATAGATTGAATAACCTCGTACCTTAAACATCGATCTCAAAGAGAAGAAATACCGTACTGGCACGAAAGGACATTATTTACTTATCGTTCCAATTCTTTACCAATTGAATATGGGGTCCCACAAGGCCCGATCTTAGGTCCTATCCTCTTTCTGTTATACGTAAACGATATGCCCTCGTCTATTCAAATCGGAAAAACGGTTCTGTTTGCCGATGACACGAATGTTCTTTGCAAAAAAAAACAATATGTAGTACGATTTTAGAAGTTTCAAATTGGTTTTGTAATAACAATTTAATAGTTAACGAAGTAAAACCAGTTTCAATGCATTTTTGCATTTCAAATCAACATTCTTATGCTCCAATGAATATAAACAATATGAAATTAGCTGATGTTTAAGTGACAAAAGTTTTAGGTCTCTCAATTTAGTCAAAACTCAAATGGATTGTACATATAACAAAATTAAACACTAAATTAAGTTCATAATTTTATGCAGTTAGAATTCTTTCAAATTCTGTCATCCTTCATGCAGCTCGTTGCGTGTATTTTGTAAATGTATATTCTCGCCTGAGATATGGCATAATAATCTGGGGAAACTCATCATTTAGTTCTCAGACCTTTATATTGCAAAAGAAAATTATTCCAATAATGAAAAAATGCCATCCGCGTTATCCCTGCAAGCCTCTCGGTATCTCACTTAACGGTGTGAACATATTTTCATGCAATACTGATATTTATAATTACAACACACGTCGTAAAAATCACATTTACCTGTACGTAAATGTAACTTCATTATGCGCACGTTTTGTTGAACTCTCCTTTTGCTTGTAGTGGTAGGAGTAGAAGTAAGGACGAGTTACTATTTTGTTAGCAATACAGAAAAATCATACTTGTAATTCGTTTACCAATGCAAATAATTTTTCCATAACTCAGGAAAGAAAATGTTTATTTTTTCATATATTGCTAATCTCGCGCTTTTTTAAATTTATTTTTATTTATTTATTTTAAACTTTTTTAATTAACTATTTAATTAACTTTCTTATTTCCCTATTTATAGTTAAAAGGAAATTCTGGAACTCAAGAAAACGTGCGCATATGATCTTCTCCCCATATGTCACATACAGTTTTTATTGTTTTTTTGAGTAAATAAATTTAAATCCAAAACGCTCAATCTCATCCATTCAGTTTCGATACCAAAACAGCAGCGCGTAGAATTTAATATCCTTCTTCCCTTCAATTTTCTACAGAAAAATTATGAAATAAGGCCGTGTAAAATGGGCTTTATTCAAAGATAATTTGTTATAAGCTAAAAGCACGCAAGCGAATTCCATTATCGAGATGGAAGATTCACTGCTGTATTTAGAATAAAACGGATCGATTGAAAATTATTAAACAGATTAATTATTTACCGACGCCGCTAGCCGAATCCGTTAGGTACGCTCCGTGAAACGGAGGTTACGCGAAGTCGAGACTTCGTGGGTTTCTGGTTGGGTGACTGACTAGGAACCCCGACTTCTACGGCGCCAAGCCCCAGGCCCTGATAAAAGGTACTGACTGACTGCGACGTGAAGAGACAATAATAATAATAATAATGGAAGATTACTCCATACCAGAACTCAACGCCCAACAGGAGTTCAGGGTCGCGTTGCGTCAACGAAGGCACAACAAATTTAAATAAATAAAAAAATAATTAAAAATAAAATAAGAAACAAACAGCAATTGCTAATCAGCAAAAATATCCACAGACGTGCTGTAAGTCGTGAATCGTTAATAAAGTTCATATATGAAGACTTTTTAAAAAAAGCGGACTGACGTCGTACCGTCATCAAACAACAAAACGTATCTCTTTTATTAGTTATAAGTATGTGTCCTCTTCAAAGTATTCTCCTCGGAAATTGTTCCAAATCTTCTTCCTTTCAAAAGCTTTTTGAGTTGGGGAACAAAAAAAGTCACAAGGAGCAAGGTCAGGGGGTGAGGTGAGAGAATAGTGATCGAGTTTGTCCAAAAACTCACAAGTGTTGAGAACTGAATGAGCTTGAACGTTGTCATGATGGAAAAATCAGTCGCCACTCCACATTTCTGGTCTTCTCCGGCGGATGGCGTCCCTTAGACTTTCAGAATTTCAATGTAGTTATTATCATTCACTGCAAATACTTCGAGGAGATACTCGTCTTGAACAACATCCTTAGCATAAAAATCTGTCAGCATCACCGCGACCTTGGACCGAACATGGCGAACTTTATTTTTGGGTCTGGGGGACGTTTCGCCCATACACTGGAATAATTGGACCTTTGTTTCACTGTCATTACCATAAACTCATGATTCATCACTGATATGATCCTTGACAAGCAGTTTTTATCTTCTTCTGAACGATCAAGCAGTTCTTGAGAAAGCTGAACACGATGGGCTTTTGTTTCTCCGTCATCAGACATGGCACACATTTCGCAGCAATGCGGTGCATCTTCAATTTTTCAATCAAATTTCCGTGACATGATCCAATTGATATCCCACACTCTTCAGCAAGCTCTCTGACAGTCAGGCGTCAATTTGATCGCACCAGGGTATTAATTTTATCGACGTGTGTGTCGTCAGTTAACGTGGAAGGATGCTCATCTTCAATGGAATGTCGACCATCTTTAAAACATCTATGCCACTTGAAACATACGTGATTAAAAACCGTATAGTTAATAAACAAATGAAGATATCAACAATTGGAAAATGGTGACACAACCAGCAGATCTGTGCAAACCTAGCGACATCAATAAGGCTCACGCTGACGTCACCTTCTGTGACCTAAAGTAAGTGCACAGATTAAGGTGGTATGTTCGGGCCAGGCGGTAGTCAAACACATCACCATATGTACACACCATATGTTGTACGTAGCATTTAAATAATTATTTGTAATTAGTTAGAAGAGATGTATTAATCAGTTGCTTTAAAAAAACATGTTTACTAATAAATTTAATCTCTCATATGATATTTTCATAACTCGGCAATACCTAATATGGGATATTTCGGCGCCCGTACTTTTCTTTCTTTTTGCGTTAACTATTAGTCCAAATTGTTTACATTGAAAGTGAATTGTCATCAATTAGTTTGTGGTTGCGTGTGGAACAAAATTTTAAGTTACGGTGGTTTTATCTCGTAAACGAAGAGAAAAAAGTGGTGACAATAGCATGATTCCTATAAGCCCGAGAGCCAGTACTTCCGGTTGCGATGAATTTCGAGGCATTTTTTAAAAATCAATTTCTCCTCAATGTCAGGTGAGGTATGTTACATTTAATACCATCTGATATATAGAAAGCATTACTGCAACATGAACATTTGCAACGAAAAATTTTATTCATTTATTTATTTAGTCAAAAAAGCAACTTACTGCCCAGGATCTATCGCCAGAGCAGGGACGGATCCAGCCGATCCTTGAGGAAGGGGTCACAGAGTTTTGTTAAATAATAAACTTATTAGTTAATATTTTTTAATTAATTTTGACAAATAAAGGAAGGTAACAAAGGAAAACTCTAGGCCCCCCTGGACCCGCTAAAGCGCCAGAGTTGGCAACAAATTCAATGCAACATGACCGAGTGATCGATTAGCAAGCGATGTAAGTCGCCCGCTAAATCCGGCGGATTAGCGGATTTCGCCATGGATTAGCAGGCTCCGCTATCACTTCGAGATCGATTTCAAGTTGGAGCATGCTGAGGGACTCAAAAGTGCAATCGACTACTGTTCGCTATGCCGCCGCCGTGATTTGATTCCATACGAACAATACAAATCGAGTGCAGTTATTATTAATATTTTGGTAGATGCTATGCAGTTTACGTGATCTCAGGGGAAAGCGGAAGTCTGTGTACAACAGTGAATCGCTCCGCAGGCCATCAGTCCGACTTTCCTTAAAGGAAAACGAGAACTAAAACTTTCTCTCAAATGGTTCAGATTGCATTAATCATATTACGCCATCACTATCATCACACTTAAGCATGAATGCACAGCTACGTTATGTCTATTATACAATGGAAGGACACGCTTGAACTATTTGTATGCACTCCTCAATGCGTACCAAACAATATGCGCCAATGCAAAGTCCACTGAGTAAAGAAAGAATACTAATTCCTTGACTTATCAGATACGGATTGCATTTAACAACAGCATTTTCTCATACCAATGTGTTTTTACGAATTGTCCGCCTTGACCGTTATCAATTTGTAAATTGACTCTTTTTACCCTGTCCATCCGCTTATCTCAGTAAAAGGTACTGAATTGCAGTTGGGCGATAGTTAACTCATTTCCAATATGCACTCCAGAGGAACGTTTTTGAAAAGCGTGTGTTGAAGTGGATATTCATTAGTTAATAGAATCTAAAAATTCAACGGCAAAAAATGAAAATATTTCAGAACAAAAGACAAAATAAAACTGAAGTGAAATAGTGCTTTATGATATATGTTCGAAGTGTTACAGTCTTTTGGTGTTGAAAAACAGTCGATGTGTCTTAAAGTAGATTTAGATTTTTTGGACGTATGTACACTACATATGCAAAGAATACAATATATTATTAGTATTCAGACTCAAAAGAGGGGATTAGAATCGCCTTGAAAACAGGCGAAAACCAGTGGAGAGACAATAGATCCCACCCATCCATCGTTTAAACTGTACTGTAAACTTTACAGTATTTATTACAGTTCGACTGCAATTGTTTCTACAATTTATTAATGACAATACATTGTACTAGTTTTATTAAAATATCGAAATTTCAAAACTAAAGATATGCGTTTTTTACTTCCTTGCTACAGCTTATACAGTAGAGAGAAAGTTTTGTAATGCTGCGCGAAAAAAACAGGGAATTTTCGGCAGAAAAAAAACCTTATTGCCGGGCCCTGGTACTTAAAAGAAAAAAACTTCCCAAAAAAATTCAAATCCAGTTCCCAAATTTAGAAAAAAGTCCTCTAATACGTGATGTAGCCAGAATCAATATTTTGTGGGTCCAAAATAACGAAAAATTGATTAATGTCAAAACGTCTGTCCGTCTGTAAACAACGCTAGCGGCTAAAGCGTTCAAACGATTTTCTCCAAAATTGATATTCATTACTTAGATGTATATGTAACAAGTAAGTACATTACATGTAATTTACATGAAGCCTCTGGGACATTTTCAAAATTTAATAAAAATTGCTCTAACTTTTTTGATTAAATTTTGATGTTGGATAATGTGAGGAACATTTACGAGAATGGAGCATGTCACATACTCGTATCAGTTAAAATACATGATTTTTGGAAAATGGCAAAAGTTCAATTTTTTCGGCGTCTTCCTACAACCAAAATATTGAAGATAAAGGCTTTTCTCCTAAATGCAAAACGTTCATCAGAAACATATCTTTAAATAAGGTCATGTTCAATTTTTCGAAAATATGAGCACTTATTACGTCAAACATAGGCGCTTTTAAAACCATTTTAACCAATTTTCTCAGAAACGGCTTCCAATTTTAATTTTAATTTGTTGCCTTGTATGTAGCAAAGAACTATAAAGATAGTGGTGATGGTCCTATTTTCGGCATACTGCGCGTTTTCATCAATTGCGACATTAGGAAATCGGAATTGTAAAGTCGAATTTCGCGTGGTTCGTTACAGGCATTGCCGGTTCGCAAAATAGCAACACAGAGGTTACAAAATTCTTCGAATTCATTCCATTGTTGAAAGTCAGGATTGTATCGTGTATGGCGCGCCCGAAATTAAGAATGAAGTACGGTCTCTTATGGCAACAGTGATGCCAAACGTGGCGCTTTTCTGCTATTCTGTATGAATCGAAAGCTACGCGCTTGGTGGTGACGACGAATCCCGCTGTATGACGTAGCGCTAGTTTAGCGCTAAAGTAATTTATCTCGAACCTTTCCAATTGTATGAAAGCCTATTTTCTTCCCTTTCCTCAAATCTAAAACTATTCCTATGAGACTCCAATGAACTGGAAACGTTTCTGTTAAGCTTCTCACGTCCTTTGTGCTTCGAAATGTCATTAAGAAATCAGGAAGAAATATTAATTTTGAAGTGCACCACTATTTCAACACAGTATCCAAAATTCAAGCCAACCACAAGGAGTTGCAAAAAGGGCAAGTCTCGTGTTTACTTTTTAACAGTACAGAATTAATGTTTCATTACCAAACAAAATATTTAAAATTTCTTTAACGACAAAATACGTCAAGCCCACGGGAACAAACTAATTTGATTCACGGGAAACAGAGCGGCCTCGCGTCGGTAGAGAGTCATCTCTCTGTAGGCATTGAGTATTACGAATAATACGAATCCCAATTGAAAATACAATTGTAGTTAAATATTTATAAACACTAATGACAATTTGCTTTTCCCAACTATGAAGCACTTAACCACTCTTGCGCTTTACAGTTGGTGAATCATTCATTCTAAATTATGTTTGCAAAGAAAAAGAAATTAAATTTTAAAAATTGTAAACGAATAAATGTATCACAACATAAAAACCAAAATGAAGAAAAGTAAACGAAATTACATTTCATTTTGACAACTGAACACAGGCAAACAAACACAGGTAAACAACCGGCACGCCAACTTTCT
Source organism: Gryllus bimaculatus (assembly GCA_017312745.1). Lineage (NCBI taxonomy): Eukaryota > Metazoa > Arthropoda > Insecta > Orthoptera > Gryllidae > Gryllus > Gryllus bimaculatus. The sequence continues at coordinate 6,726,054 of BOPP01000036.1, forward strand.
TAGCGTAGTATGATACGGCAACCGAAGCACGTGGCACCGCAGCTGTGGCTGATCCAATAGCCAAACTTATCCCTTCCTACAAAAAATAATAATTTCTAAAGATATTCACCACGATTTGTGGTAAATATATAATATATTCGATGAACTATTTTGCTAATGTAATTGTAGTTATGAAAAATTATGTTAATGAAAATTTAAAACAGTTTTGAAATCTTAAAAACGGGGGGATGTTTATTTACCGGAAAAACCCGTAAGCCCAAGCATTTCATTCTTAACCTCCGACGCGCCAAAGATAATAATCTTATGAAAGGAAATAGATTGAAGGTAATAAATTGCACTTGGAACATACACACTTCTATACTTTAAGATGTTTTATCCTGATTGTGGCATTAAAAAAATTAAAAGCTCAGTTAAAAAGTAATCAAGGTAGGATTGTGTGAAATTATTCTTGCTTTTCTGTATTACGTTTTGTCAATACAGTAATAGTAAATACTGTAAAAGATATTCATGAACATTTCTAAAACTAGTTTTGTAATGAATTTTAGAAATAGTCTTTGAATTATACTTTTTCAAGATATACCTGAGTTTTTAATATGGAGAAAATTACAATATGTTAATATTACGTAACTATTTTCAATATGCGAGAAAGTTTGTGGTTGTATCACCTCTAGTTGAAATTTCCCGCGTTTCGTTTGGTGAAGAGAATATTCAAGAGATGGCTGAGGTGTACCGAGTTGTAATATTATAATAATTTTTCATTAGCGTTACAAATAGTACTGTATGTGTTCTTGTAGGACTTCTACTTTGAATACTGCACCTATCTTTGCTGTTTGAGAATTTCCTGAAATATTTCTAAGGAAAACAAAAACATTGAAAATTCCGGCAATAATTTCACAATAGTAGAAAAAGAAGTTTTTTTCCAAACTATCTGTAAATTCATCTAATGTTTGAGATTTTTGTAAGTAAATTATGATAATCATTCTGAGCACTCTAAGCACAACAAATTGTACCGATTTTTTAAAAATCTTCCGTGGTTACTGTCGTGCACAGGGCTGAGACGGGGTTGTCTGGTGAGACAGGAGAGGGACTCAGCTGGCCTGTGATGCAACGGGACGGGATTGGGGGGACGGACTGGGCTGGGCTGGGTTGGGAGTGGATTGGACTGGGCTGGGCTTGGGTGGTGCTGGGCTAGGCTATGGAGGGACTGGATTGTGCTGTGCAGGTACGGGATAGGCGGGGCCAAGCTGAGCTGGGCCGGGGCGGAGCTGGTTCGGCGAGGGATACGACTCTGGGCTGGGCGGTTCAAGAGGGCAAAGGTGCAGGGCGAGGAGAACGAAGCGAGACGTCCGCGCGGGGGCGGGGCCCTGGGCGCTGGGGCGAGACGCATCCCGTCCCGTCGCAGGCCGCGGGCGCCGCCTCCACCCGAGCGCCTCGAGCTCCTCAGCGGCAGCGCCAGCCACGAAATGGATGGAAGCGGGGCACGCCCCCCTCCGCACAGGGGCTGGGAGGGGCAACGAACACTAGGCATGCGACATCGATGTCCATGTTTTTGCAGAAACATGTATTAAGGCTGATGTTTTTTAACACCGTTTGTTGGCATTGACCGCCAAATTAGTTCAAATTTGGTGCCTCGCTTTAATTAGCTCAGTTTCGCTACTCTTTGAAGACAAGGAAAGATCATACATAGCGTAGAGTCTTCCCCTTCTTCTGGTACCCTTATTCGGCGAATTGATAAACACACAGTCAAATTAAATTTTAATGCACACGAATTTAATGTTAGAAGTTACTAAACGAGTCTAAAAACATAGATGTTGAAAATCATCGATGATATTTAGTCGATATATTTTGAACATCGATGTTTGCTATCGATATCGCATCCCTAATGAAAACCAGAGCGACATACCTAATTTCCTCCTCTCAGTGTCACTACCTGATACTCAACAACTACTCATATTTTCTAAAAAGTGCATTACATCATTTAAAGACTTAAGATTGAGGGATAAACTGCATATAGCCTAAAATCTCTGGCTTCGATATTGGTCTGGGATAGGTTTGAGTATATTTATGGGAATTTTTCATTTTCCACTTTTCATAGGTTTTGATGAAAATAAAACTATACCCATTTTTATTAACTCAGCAAAATATTAAAGAAAACTAGCGGTGCTGCAACAGAACGTACTTTTGCATCATTTGTAACAGTTACTCAAAATTAGGAAAACAACTCACGTTTTCAAAAACGTTTCTGACATTATTTAAAGTTCTTATGTTAAAGAACATATTATTTTAGAACAAAAATCCATATCTTTAAAATTTTAGTTGCAGGAAAACGCAAAAAAATTTGCAAATTTCGAAAATTCAGAGATCAATGAAAATCGAACCTCTACCATGTTTATAACTTAAGTGTACTTTGCTATAAAAAATGTAAAGAAACAATATGAAGCCGTTTTGGAAGAAAATTGAAAATTTCATTAAGGCTTCATGAGGTTTCAAATTCGCAGCCTCTTAAGTTCACTCAGATCAGAAGAGAAATATAAATTTTGAGGAAAATTTCCTGAACGTCCACGAACGGACGGACAATTTTTCAATAAGCCTTTTTTTCGAAATTAAGGACAAAATAAGATTTTTGATTACACAACTTATTAGTAGTAGTGATTTACTAAATATGAGACCAAGAATTTTCCACTTTCCTGCCTATAGGATGGACACACACGGCTCGCCTTATATCAGAACTGCAACAGCTCCACCGGGAGGTGTTTGACCCACAGCCCAGAGCTTGCCTCCAGCGATTTCTATCTTTTCTTACTCAAGAAGTTTCTGACCTGTTACCACTACATGAATAACTGAGACGAAGAGTTTGCAGATAGTTTTGAAGTGCTGGAACATATCCCAGGCGGACAGTTCTACAACACAGGGATACAAATGTTGATCCTACGGCGGGACAATGTCTCATTTCTGATGGCGATTATGTGGGAATTTTGTGAACTATGTGCAATGTTTTCTTTCTTTTGACAACCAGAGTAAACTTGCTTATTGGATGCACCTCATAGTATAAATCATCTTCATGTAAGTTTTTCATGTGAGTCTTCATCTAATAGTTGTTCATCTTTGTCTGAGTCTTCATGTTAGGTTCTATCTAGTACGTTTCACTACATTTTTTCATTAGTATTAATCTCAGTAACTTCTTATTAAAACCTCTTATTCTTATTAAATATTAAGTTTTCCCCTTTACTCAGTGTAGCCTGAAGATGGGAAAAATGCATATGCCCGAAACGCAACATTCGACGCATAGTAAAACGTTTTGTCATGTGATTCTATTTTTTTTTATAAATTAAATGAACTCTGTGGCCAAATCCATTTAATACGAGTATATACCTCATAGTAAACACATACATCACGATTTTCGGGTACAAAATTACTCCTCCCTACCAGCTTCACCCTTAACCATCTTTGGAACAACTCTAAAAGATCTTAATAAATATGTGTGTGCGAAGTTATATCTGGAAAAACCCTTAATCAGGATTTCAGGCCTAAATTTCGAGATCTTTTTGTTGATGTGATTTCGAAAGAGAGGAATAGTAAAGAAAGAAAAACAACCTCAAATCATACTGCATTTTCATATCTATCTTCGACGAACTGTGTACGAGTTTCGGCGTTCCAATCAACATCATATAACCAGAAAGTTTCCTCTAATGATTCAAACTAATTAAAAAAGGAAAAAACGTAACGAAATACACACTCTACTGTCAAAAAAATGATTACGTCCAAAATTAAGTTTTATAAACAGGAACAAATGTGTTGGACGTAGGAAAAAATAAGCGCAGTCGCACGCTATTACTTACGTGTGGGCCATAATTCCACTGCAGAAATTCTTTATTTTACATTAGTAGGGCGTACCAAACACGCATTTGACAAGTGAAATTGTACACATAAAAAAGGAACATTTGAACACCATTCTCATGCCTGTCACGGGTCCGGAAGGAGGTATATCTCCCGTAAACTATTCTCCCGGCTTCCTGATGATAAACACTAGAGAACTCGTCTGACCTAATAGTCCTATCGACCACCCGGAGTCACAGGAATCGTGCCAGCTTCTACAGTGCTGCAATGCGCTGTTGTATTAGTGAAGGTACATGACCAACCACGAACCAGTAGCGAATGCAGAACGAATATAAATGCAGAGTAAATAATTGCAAATGTTAGTTATGGGTAAATTAAATAATGGCTGCGAAAAGTAGTGTTTATTAAAACTAGAATATTTCACTTTCATAAATGAATAATTTTTAGAAACTTTGATCATGTCGTCAACGCTACTTCGCATTCATTGCATTCTGCTCCGTTCTAAAGATCACCGAAAAAACAACTAAAGAAAAACATTCTCCACTTTCATATAGAATTCTGCAACTAAATTTTGCACGTTATTAATGTTTGAAACATTTCGTGGAAAAATTAAAAGTCGGAATGTGCTACTCTAAAGGATGTTCATAATGAGTTATTCGTAAATATACTCTTTTTTTGTGTAATGCTTCACACTTCAAGTGTATTCTTGTAAGGAAGATCTAACGTCTGAGAGCTATCAGATTTCCAGAAAGGAAGTATGCGAGTTGGGCACGTCTCCGGTGGAAAAGCGCAGTTACATTGTCGTGGTTCTCATGTTTCATTTCAGAAAGACCTGTGATTAAAAACTAAACCAAACGAAAGTGGTATTACGAAAGTAAATTTGATGTAGGAACACATATACCAGCTAAAGTGGCTCAGGGCATCGACTTATGTCACTGCAGTCCCTCTGATCGGAAGATGAGATAGAGAAGATATGTTCGAGTCCCGCCGGTGGCAGGATTTTCGACACTACCAAGATCACTAGGACGAATTCAGCCGTGTCTGGAGAAGGATTCTAGCGGTCGGCTCCTCTGATCGGTAGATTTTTGTGATTCCTACAATCAACACCATGCGAATGCCGGAGCAGTACCCTAACTTACAAACCCCAGAGCGTGCGCGATGTTCATTCTCCCTTACTTACCCACACTTACACTTGCACGCATTACACAAGCACACGCGCCGGGTGCTTAGAGCTTGTACCGGCTGAGGCGGTGCCATACAGGTGGGAGATAACAGGGACAGGGAAAATCCCCGCAAGTCGATGTAGATTGGCGCCGGATCTCACCCTCCAGCAGGGGAAAATGGCTGCCCCTTCCCGCGAAGAAAAACATGCATTACACTTACGGAACTAATGACCTTAGTTGACGGGCTACGTTGAAATGCTAATCAATCAATCAAACGTGTACGACGGTCCACGGATATACTGATGTGTTTATTGCTCATTTTTGTGTTGGAAAAATATTTTGAGAGCAACACGATTATATTATTAATAATAATGGTCACCCAATCGTCGAAATTCGACCGTAATTCATTCTTTTACTTTCTACTGTTAATGAGTATACCTGTACAATTTATTGCATTTTTATCTTTCTTCTATTACGTCATCTGCAACCATGTACAAATACAACATGACGTGAGCATAGCACAGCACAACACAGGCGTGTGTTGTTCGTCTTATCTCCCTGAAATACCTATGCAATTTGAAAACGTATGAAAACATGAGAATAACTGGACTTTTGCCCCTCCAGCATAGCTGAGAAGTACAACGGAAACTAGTCTCGTGACATCAACCGCCTACAGAACAAGGCCTTTCGGAAGTCTGTCGCTTCTTCTTACTGTCTTACTGTCTTCTGTTTTCTTACTGTCAACATTACCCTTTGTTTATGTGTAACGTTATATTAAGTGGAAAAATAACATCTCTACGAACGGAAGAATTACTTCAATAAAAACGAATATCGTTCACGTGCGACAATTATTACAAAATGCTTTTCTGTACACAAATGCAAATATGGAGTGAGGCAGCGTTACGATGTGCTACATAGGGGTAGGGGGTATTAGGTGTTACGTAACATAGATATTTATTTTTTACCTTTTCAACATTTGGTGAAGTAATTCATTTTTTGAGTTGTTCTAAAACATTGCATTATTTACTAATTAATTTGTTTTAAAAACATAAATAAACTAAAGTTATTAGTTGTAAATTGTTACAATAAATGGAAATATTTTTCAACCTTTTTTTATCTGTACGATTACGAAGAAAATATACAAAACTGATACGAAGTATAATCTAGAATCAATTTAAATTGGCGCTGTAGACTCTTGCATCATCCACGCGGACGTAAGCATAGCTTCTGATCATCGATTTCTCGCCCAAGTATTCTTCCTTCACTCCAACATCGCCGACTAATTTCTACTTTAATTATGATTAATTACTTTAATATACAACACAAGTAAAACAAATACAAATTGTTTCTACACTGCTATAATTTATGTTCAGTTCTTGCATTTACAAGGGGGTGGGGGTTCGCCGCAGGCTTTACGTAAGTATTTACGGGGTTCAAGCGCGCGTCACGGGTTCGTGACAAGGGGAGAGGGGGTATTGAAAATACTCCAAATTTGCTTTACGCCCCTCACATCTTCTATGTGAATTGTTGTGCATATAAGCAAAAAAAGTGTGAAAAATGTTTCGAACTATTCGCATCATCGATGCCTACAAGTATTGTTTACGGTGATTACAATTTTGAAATTACAGTATTACCAGTTCATATCCCGTATGGAGGTAACATACAAGGACATTTGGTGTTGGAAAATTTTGAATGGTACTATAACATTATCAGCTACTACTACAACTACTCATTGGTATCTCCAATGCCAAATATTGTATTAACTTATTTGAACAAAGCTAGACATCACATCATCACGTGAAGAATTACAGTCCACAGCGTACTAAAATATCTTCAATATTTTAATTGTAGGAGGATCGTCAAAAAAATTTGAATTTTTGCAATTTTCAAAAAATTATGGATTTCAACGAGAATGAGTTCTGCACCATTCTCGTAAGACTCCTTTACGCTATCTAACATCAAAATTTAATCCAAAAAATTGGCGCCATTTGTTTGAATATTTTGGAAATGTCCAAAGAGCTTCATATAAAGTACCCCTCAAAATTAAAATATCGGTTTCAAATTCAAGGGGCAGCGACATCTGATCGATTGAAGAATTTTGGGGAAAAACTCGGCTGAATGGTTTTGGCGCTAACTTTGACCACAGACGGACAGATCTCTGTTTCGTTAAACTCTCCGTATTTTCGAATATTATAAAATTGAAGATGGAGATGTTTGACTTAAAATCTATTCTAAAAATCAATTATTTAAAGAAATATGTTCATTTGTTTGACAAACCCATCAACTATGTGCGACGAGAAAAATTCTCGGAGAACAGGAATAGATCAAAAGGATATGAAAAATACTTATTTTAATTATAATTTATTATTGAAAATCCTAATGTAAATTCAGTTGTTACTCTACTCTACAATTTGTATTATAAAAGTATTGATGTATTTCATTCAGCTAATCCACAATCCACAAACTTATATTGAAAATAGTTCAGTTACGTTTACTTCCTTGGAAACACGATTTAAATGTAATATGAGGAAAATATTGAAAAAAAAAATGAGAACAAATTTTATTATAGTTATTTAGTTAGTAATAAAGTTTTTATTTAAAGGAATTACTTAATATAATCTCTCACGCGACGTGGCCATATAATGTAGCGATATGGCAGGTTGAGAAGTTATTCTCAGAATTTCCTTGTTGAATGGTGACACGGATAGGGAAGGGATGAGATAAGGGGGTTTAATTTACCTAACGTTAATGTTACAATGTCTCTACTTTCAACACAATACTTTATTTAACTATATTAAAGTCAAATTCTTTGACTGAAAATTGATTTGAAAAATAATTTGATTGAAAAATTTGACTTCATATCTGTATATAGTACACAGATATGCATAAGATCGTCATTACGTAATGACACGTGGCTTCGTATACATTTATAAAGCGATATATTGGATGACCTTTATTTCTGGATGTTCAATTTCTATGAGAAATTATCCCTGTTTATCTGTAAATTGTTCTGCAAATATTATCAGTCCCCCTCTAAACAATAAATGCAAACTTATCTTAGTCAAGTTATTAAAATATGAAATTTGAAAAATAGTGAAGGGTTATTTTGAGACCCGCATTTGCTTGAGGATGGCCAAGAAAAGTCATTGTACCCGACGAAATCCCCAAAGACGAAAGTCGAACGGGAAGAAAATAAATAAATTTAAAAAATATATTATCAGTTGAGATCTACTCGTACGTATTTCTTTTTTATTAGTAGAGTTACTGACTGTCGGTCAAGATAACTGCAGGTATGCACCGCAGGCCCTTTGTTTGGGCTTTTCAATGATGTCGGAAGTGAGGACAAAAATTGCAATATTATAAAATTACGTAACCCGTCTCAAGCGATAAAATATGTGTTGTTCACTTCTAATTTCATTAAATAACTGAATTTGTCAAAACATTGTCTGCTTGTATAGAAAACACTTGGCAACACAATTTGATTTTAGAATTTACGTAGTATTTTCCTAGAAGCCTATCTGGGTGGATCATTTTTCATATCAGATAAATGTTAGATAAACCAGATATAACTTTATCATAATCGTGATCTCGTAGCGAATTCTCTTGCTGAATAGTAATTTAAAAGTGAATACTATGTGAATTCAGGAATATTCAGAAATGATTTTATTATATAACCCATCATTGTACTAAATGAAATAATGCAGAATACAATTACATTAGCGGATGATACAGCTGAACTCGCCTACGTTTACAAGCATACGCCTGGGATATGGATTGTCGAGGAAGTCAGGGAAGATAAAATATATTGTAATGTAATCTTACAAGAGTGCATTACTCTATCTCACAAGGGCATACAGCAGAAGAGAAGTTCAAAATTCCAACGAGCTTTTATCAGTGTTGAACTTTTCTGGAGATTTGGGGATTGATTTTATTGTATTGCATTATATATTTTTATTTGATCATAATATTTGATTTGATTTGATTTGAATTTGAATTTGCCTTATTTTACATGGCGAGACTGCCACGTTTGCCCATCTCTTTATTGTTTTTCTTTACGATATATATCCGACTACTATATTTTTTCCTTCTTATACCCTATAAAATGTAAATACAAGTTCTCATGTACACTTTATCAAATTATATCGTATTGTTTTAATACATATTATTTCATATTTATTGCCAACTCCATTCATTTATTACTTTTGGAATCGGAGAGGAAAATCAGAAACAATGCGAACGGTAGGGATTGATCTCATCATATAGGAAACTGATGCAATTATCGACGAAGCCCTGTGGACAGAAAATAGGGCAATGTTCTTCTATTACAATATTGATATTACTATGGCAAGCGTAAGGTGGTCAGACTTTAAAAATCAAAGAACGGGACATTGTGACTTTCTCTTTGCTAAAACACGGACCAAAGCGAGACATGTGCACATAACAAAATTTCCGTATTCTTCAATTAATATTGCTTGCTATGTCGCGCAGAAACTCACAGAAGCACAAGGTGCGGATTATTCCATTACTCGGTAACGATATCGGTGGCGAATAATGCGAAAGCTCATTTTCCTTTCCTAAAACCACGATTGAATCTCTCCCTTCTTGATTCCAATAGTCTGTGAAATGCTGTTACGCGTTACATGAGCGTATACGTTTATAATAAATAATGCAAACACAGCGGAATACATTATGATAAGTTTAAAATTGTTGACGATAATTTATGCCGATTAGTCGTCTCAAAAAACGGGACATTTTGACATTGCGTTTTCCTTTCAAAAACTACGGGACAGGGATTCAAAAAAAGGAACAGTCCTGGTTAAAACAGGAAGTCTGGAAACCTTAGATAAGTGATATCATCATACAACAAGAAGTTTGCAAGGGAACCCAATCTGTTCGCAAACAAATTACAGGCACGGGTTTCTGTTAGTGCATTTGAACCTGCAAACAACGGCAGTATAATATGTGGATAGGTGTTATTTGCTTCGTGGCTCACGAATCTACCCCGGTTGTGCAGCCATTTTGCCAGTTCGTTCGCGCACAGTTAGCTCATTTGTAAACGGCTTCATCACTTTCTCTTGAAATGTCATCTCCCTGCATTCATTTGTTTCCCGTCGAGAAAAAGTGGTCCCTTCTTAAAGTAACTCCTCTCTGTAAACGGCACCGAACCCGTGGCCGAAGAGCTAAAAGCACTGACCCACTGCGACGAGACGAGACTTGACAAAAAAGGTGAACGGAGGATTACTTCACGCGCTCAATGCACAAGAAGGGCTTAAAAACATGTTGCGTCGCCGAAGACGCAACAAATTTAAAAACATCTATAACGAGTGTATAATGTGCTGAGGTCTATTCTCACTTGAATTCTCTGGCAGTGGCTGTGAGTCTCAAAAAGAGATCCACAAGAAAATGATAGCATAGCAATTGTTTATGAATAGTTACGATTGGTTAGTATAGTCTGTAAACCCTTTGAACTGCCTATCACTACATAAAGATCATTGGACCCTAATCTTTCCGGCCATACCTAGAGTGAATGGATTCGATTAATGTATGTTGGGTGTTGATGTTGATAAGATATAAATGGTAATGGAGAAAGAGAGAAAAGGTGTAAAGAGACGCAGGAGAATCGGGAAACTCTGAGAAAATCTGCCGCGAACCCGGTTTCTCCATCAAGAATTGAACATGAGTTTATCGGGATTCGTAGCCAGATATGCCCAGAGGTGGAAAGTGGGCGATGTGACCAAAACTCCACAATTGTTATCAGAGTGTTTACAGGCAAATTTTCTGGAGCACCAGAATCCCTATTCCTACTCTTTTATCAGCATTATATAATTAAGAGTAACTGATAGCAACAGCGTTGTTGACAAAATCTGGCAACCAGAAAATTTGACTCCTGCATTGAAAATATGCTACAGAATTGATATAAAAGACGTGCCATCAAAATAACCAATTCCCTCCCGAGTTCTACGGCATCTTGTGAAATGAGGGCTTGAGAAACTGCGTACGTATAATACTCCCAAAATTAGTGGCTCCGCGGAAAATATTGTACAATCGTGAGGATTTGCTCTGAAAGGGCAAAGCGGCGTTGGTGGTATAATGGTTAGTGTATCGGGCTGTTATTTCCAAGTCTGCAGGTTCTAATTCGAACAAACCAGTGGATTTTTAAGGGCGAAAAAAATCATCCGTACTTTCTTCGGGGGGGACAGTAAAGCTGTTCATGCAGTCAGTTCAAAACTACGCGGACTGTTTGAATTGCGCGTCTCCAGTTGGTTCCAGAGGAATTCGCTTGATGTCGCTAGGTTTCCTCAGATCTGCTGATTACGATGCCATTTTCAGATTGTTGATATCTTCATTTGTTTATTAGCTACGTGGTTTTTAGTGCAGTGCGATTTTCCCGTTTGGTGGATTTCAAAATGAATGACCCGAAAGTTCAACGAGTTGCTGTGAAATTTTGAGTTAGACTAGGAAAATCTACGACAGAAACTTTTCTATGCTTAACATGGCGTACGGAGATGTTGCTATGAAACGTATGGCATGTTTTAAGTGACATAGACATTTTAAAGATGGCTGACAGTACATTGAAGATGATGGACGTCCTTTCACGTCAGCTGACGACATACACGTTAACAAAATCAACACTGGTGCGGGAAAATCTACGTCTGTCAGGGAGCTTCCTGAAGAGTGTGAGATATCAACTGGATCTTGTAACGAGATTTTGATTGACAAATTGAAGATACACCGCGTTGCTGTGAAATTTGTGTCGTGCCTGATGACGGAGGAACAAAAAGCCCATATTGTGCAGCTTCAGCAGGAACTGTTTGATCGTTCAAAAGAAGATAAATACTTCTTGGCAAGAATCATAACCGATGATAAATTATGGATTTATGCTAATGACATTGAAACAAAGGTCCAATCGTCCCAGTGGACGGGTAAAACGTCCCCCAGACCCAAAAAAGCTCGCCATGTTCGTTACAAGGTTATGTGATGCTGATAGTTTTTTTCTAAGGGTGTTGTTGGGTATTGTTGGGTGTTGTAAGGGTGTCTAAGGGTGTTGAGCCTCGCCATATTAATAAACGCATATTATTATTATTATTATTATTATTATTATTATTATTATTATTGTTCACCAAGCGTATCTCCTAGAAGGATCCGCAGTGAACAAAAATTACTATACTGAAGTTCTAAAACGTTTGACGGACGCCATCCGCCGGAGAAGGCCAGAAATGTGGGGGAGTGGCGACTGGTGTTTCCATCATGACAACGCTCCAGTCCATTCAGCCCTCAGAACTCGTGAGGTTTGGGCCAAACACACGATCATTGTTTTTCTCCACCCTCCCTACTCACCTGACGTAGCTCCTTGTGACTTTTCCGTGTTCCTCAAACTCTAAAGACACTTCAAAGGAAGATGATTTGAGTCGATTCCCGAGATTATGTCAAATGCGACCAAGGAGCTGAGGGACATTACAAAATAAACGTACCAGGACTGTTTCAACAAGTGTAAAAGTCCTTGGGATAAGTATGTGTGTTGGGAAAGAAAGTACTGAATGAAGGGAATCCAGAACACTAACTTGTAAGTAAAGTACATTGTGTTTTACGACATCAGTCATTTTTTGAACAGCCTTCGCATGTTGTAAATCCACAGCATGTGAAAGATCCTCAAGCCTTAAAGAAGACTGAGCTACATTGAAATCGCTTGTTTCGTCGCCCGCACACCTTCGTTCTCCGCTACATGGTGAAAGGAGCGAAGCGAAATTTGTGTGGTTCGATAGAGCAGGCCTGGTGGCCTGAGTCTCGCCACGTAAAAATAAGGCATCATTGAATTGAATAGAACCGATAGATGCTCACCAGCGAGATGACCGCGCCCGCGGCCATCCACCGCTGCGGGTAGCTTTGGTGCTGTCGGTCGCCGTTGAGAGTGCCTCCCATGCTGCCGCCGGTTGGTGGTAGCTTCCGCTCCGCAGCAGCCTCCGCCGCCGCCGCCGCCGCCACGCGCCCTGCGCAGATAAGATAAGGAGATGGCAGCGATAACGCCGCACCGCACCAAGCCAAGCGCACCACCGTTACTCAGAAGCGAGCGCCGGTGCTGCGCAGCGGCCGCTTGGCGAAGACGTTTACAAACTAGTGGTGCTAAACCAGCTTGTACTTTCTCGCACGTAATTTCACGGAAAATTACGCGATAAGTACTCAAATTTTCGAAAAATTGTACACGACCTTATTTCAAAATTAATCTTAAGGAACGGATTTCATTAAGGGAAAAAATCTGTTTTCATGATTGTAGTTGTAAGCAAACGCCGAAAAAATTTTGAATTTTTTTCATTTTCGAAAAATCAGAGTTTTCAACGATAATGTGTCTTGCTCCATTCTCTTAAACGCCCTTCATACTATCCAACAACAAAAATTTCATCAAAAACAACTGAGTCACTAAAAAAACGAAAATATCCCAGGGGCCTAATGTAAACTACCTCCAAAATTAAAATATTAGTTTCAAATTCAAGAGGTCGCAACATCAGCCAAATCGATTGAGTAATATCAATTTTGGAGAAAATCGGCTGAACAGTTTTAGACCAGGGGTGTCCAACTTGCAAGACCTCAAGTGCCATAACTAATAATATGGTTTAATATGTTTTTTATGGTTATGGTTTTTATGGTTTAATATGGTTAATATATATTTTCATTACTCGGGCGATCCACATCTGACTTCTCCATATTGCACACCTCACCACTTTACCCGGCTGCTCTGGACCAGGATAGAGGAAATGGAACCATTCGAGATACCAGGCCGCAACATGCACATTGGGATGATTTTGAAATTACTAGGAAAAAATCTTAAATCTGAACTTCATCTATTTTTACATTAAAGAGTGTGTTGACCCTAGCAGGATGCGTGCTCCAGGCGCGCAATGCTCTCGCCCGACATAAATGACAACGACTTTCAATTTTCACAAACAACCTTTCGCGGTCCACAATATATGTCATTGCGGGCCGCCAGTTGGACACCCCTGGCTAATACGTGGCTACACCACGAGTAAGAGCATCTGGATTTATCCACTTTTTCATGACCATGTCTCTAATACAAGTATTTCTGCCGAAAATTTGTTGTTTTTCGCGCAGCAATGCGTAACTTTCTCTACACTGCGTAACCGGTAGCGAGTTAGTAAAAAGCATACGCATGCGCAGTCTGAACATCAGAAGGGACTACGTTTTTGGTAGTGATGCGACATTGATCACGAAACATCAATGTTGCCAAACATCCATGATCAAAATTAAATTAATAGTACATCGATCAGTAACCATCGATGTTTCTAAACTTCGATGTTTAAAAGCTAGTTTAGTACCTTCCAACATTAAATTTATGATCAACAAAATTTAATATGAGAGTGGCCGTATATATTAACTTGTAATTTACATTTAACCAAAAATGTTATAAAACGCCTCCTTGTGCGAAATACGAGGAAAGACGAAGGAATTACCACTACATCTAGATCATCTCGGGCGAGGGACAGTCCTCTCGAAGATAGTACGAACAGCGTTAGTTGAGTTCGAACACATAATTATCAGATACGATCAGCTCATTATATTTTAACTTTTACGATGTCATAAATTTGGGAATTTTTCTTTCACAACGTAAAAATATCGAGAACTTAAAACATCGAAAAACATTGAAAACGTAAAAACATCGAGAAGAATACATCGATATTAAAAAACATCGACTTCACTACATCGATGTTTAAAACATAGATGATTTTATCAAAACATTTATGTTATGAGAACATCGGCATCGATGTTGCATCCTTAGTTTCTGAGCCTATTTTTACATTAAACATCTTATTTACCCATGTGCCATTTCTCTATTAAAGATATAAAATAAGACTACAAAGAGAATTGAATTATCTTTGAATTGAACTTCAATCATTTTTATTAATACAAATGTTTTTTGTAGAATTATTTACACGTTTGCAATCTGGAAAGATCCTCTTCGGCGCGGTCGTCAAACAAATTCCGTATTTTACTGTTTTTGGCAAATTATTAAAATTATTGTGAACAAAGTATTGTGGTTAATAATTCTGTTTGTAAAAAAATGTAAAATGTTGCTTCTTTTTCGACGGTTTCTCCCCCTAAGAGTTTGCCATTTTCGATTTCCATATTTTTCTGTCCTCCTATTGACGTTCTTCTAATTCTTTCTCCTCCATTACTTCCTCTATACTATAGGCCTTTCGGGTCTGCCTCTTCTACGCCTACTTTCAGGTATCGAATTTAAAATTTGTTTTGGTCATCACTTAATTTGCATCCTCTGAACATGTCCATACCATTGAAGAGTTCATTAGGTTTAAAATGTTGTTTGTGCATAAAACAATAGTGTTCGCTAATGACCTCAGCCGATTCTAAGGATGGATAAAATAAATACGGACCTATGCCTCCTTTATAAGTGTATTTTATTATCATTTACAAGAAATTTAAAGAACAAATTTGGAGCGGTTTTTGAGAAATAGTTCGAGGGGCTGGATGTAAAGGAAGTATAGTTCTACGTATACGAGAAAGTAAAAAAAAAACACAGTAAACTTGTTTTCTGTTAAGGGAGGACTGTACCACGAAAAAGATCAAGTAATCGATTTTGTTGGTTTTGTGTTAATTCAAACTTTGCTCTTTACAAATATATTTACACACTCACACACTCAAGAATTTCCGAGGACGCATAAGAATGAACCAAACAATGGAAATTAATGAATCTACGCTTTACTATTTATTTTCAGAAAACTCTGAAAGAAATGAATCTGAAGACAACTACTGTCAACATTATTCACAAGCCACACAAACTATTCAAGAAATGAATTCAGAGGGACAAGTAGTAGTTATTTTATATCAAAATGATTCAATGAATGAGCCAATAGCACAAAATCAAGAGGAACACTAAGGCATTTATGTATTAGCAAAAAGAACTTGAAGACGATGTATCAAGTATACAGGGCACCGGATGAAAAGATAAACTAGTAGTATTGTTGAAATTAACTAGTAGTATAAAACGAGTTCAAACAATAAAGCTTCTTGCTAAGTGCTCGAGTGCGGTCACCGTATTTTCGAAATCTAGTTCGTTTTTGTTTTCTATTACCAGCAATTGTCTCTATACAGAACTACTACAAAACTGAAGTGCCACTGGAAATTAAAGCCAAAAGTATGTGCAAGGGAAGTGAACGTACCTGACCCACACTACGCATAGAATTATCAAAGTAATTTTTATATAGAGTTCTATTAAACATATATTTAATTAAGGTAAATGAATTGCCTATGATTTACTATATAACAGTGTTCTGACTTTTGAAAATTACATTTGACATTCGATGGAGCAGCAATCCCCGGTTTGCTAGGGCACGAGCCGCCGCTGGATTGGTTCGGTCAAAATATGACGCATGACGATATTATAAGAACAAAGATGTGCCTTCGATACGTTGATAATGTGAACGCAGCATGTGATAAGTGGTCAATGCCAAACAAAGAAAAGCAACAGGTCGAGAGATTATTTAAAATTAAAGACGAAGGATACCTTCATTTATAAAGACGAAGGATACCTTCAAATATAAAATTTAAATTGGATAGACGAAAGGGTTCCAGTTCAATCACAAAAAAGATACATAAAATAAATCTTGCAAAAATGTAAAATGACTGATTACAAACCCGTAAATACACCTTTTGAAACACGCCTCAAACTGAAAAAAGCAATTTATCATAAAAATCCAGACAGTGATAAACTCCTATATAGTGACAGTGAATTAATAGGATCTTTGATGTATCTTACAACTGATACAAGACCTGATATCACCTAAGCAATAGGTTATTAAGTCAACTCACTTGTTATGATTTATTAGCAGCCAAAAGGGTATTTAAGTACCTAAACGGCACTCGTGTTCTTCAATACAAACGAAATGAAAATGTTTTAAAACGTTTTGTTGAAACGACATAATAAAATAAGGAATCTTACTCAGGGTATGTGTTTATTTTGGCAGACGCAGCAGTAAACTGGAAGGAAAAGAAGAAGCGGAGTAGATGATATCGTTACAGAGGCTGAATACCAAGTTCAAATGGAAGGAATGAAGATGACCAAATCTATGTGAACAAATAAAATAGAAGTTTCTAAGATTTTAAAATAACTGCCTTTTTATAGTCTCATATGCTTAATTAGATATTTTCCTTCTTTTTGTCCGGGGTAAACCCTGGAAATGCTAAATCGATTTCAATATGTTTTGTTTTTTTTTTTACTGAAAGGAGAGAATTTGGTCGGGCGTAACATAGCTAACTTTTTAAATTATTTTTTTCTTACTTTGTTGTATACATACGTAGAGCAGAGAAAGATATGTAGTGCTGCAGAGAATGGATTTTGAGATTTTAACGGAAATACACGTTTTCGAGACCCTTTTTACCGTAATTATTTTTTTCAATACGTCTGTCCGTCTATGAACAACTAGCGCCAAAACTATTCGTAGATACTGTGCCAGAATTAATATTGACCTTCCAACCTGGACCAAATCTTACGCTTTTAAAAAATATTCTTTGAATTTTGTACGTACTTTACACGAAGCCCCAAAATTTTATCAAACACGGCTATTTCGGATAGTGTTAAATGCATTGACTAGCGGGACAGAAACGCCACTTTTAATGTAGCATTTGTTGTTGTTGTTTTTTTTTTAATTACACAGATGTAATGTTTTTGAAATACTTCCAACCTTGTTAATATTTTACAATACGGGCGTTTTGAACAGTGAGAACAAGAACATTTGTGAGTATAAGTGATTTAAATAATTTCTTATTAAGTTTTTCAAAAACTCTTTTATGAGCATAAAAAAACATATTTAACACTACCCTAATTATTCTTGAAGTCATACTTCGTTTCTACTATTAAGAGACCGAACATTAGAGAAAACGTGAAGAGGAGAATATAGAATTTTTTTTAGACAGTTTCTTGTAAAAGCGGTTCTTTTAAGACATTCAAAGCGTGCGTAAAATTAAATTGTTAACGTTAGTGCTAAAAGTAAAATATGCTATAATTGTTCACCCAAAACACGTACAAGAAACATCAACTAGTTTTAAATTTATTTAAAACCAGATTACATAGAATTACTGCCGGTATCAATGCATTTATTACAGGTATTATTATTGTGCTACAATTATTGCAATTGCTTATAGCAAATCTTTGAATTGGAGACGTACTTGGTCATGTACATAAAAGTTCCAAAAAATTAAAAGCCAACCCAGTAACTATCAAATTAATGACCAGTGTGCGTTCAATCCACAAAAATACAGTGTTCCACAACAGAAGTAAACGCATCGATATTCGACATCACTTTGTTCTTGATAAATTAAAAATAAATATTGAATATATTCCACCAGAAGAAATGGTTGGTGATACAACGACAAAACCTCTCACAAAACTCAAATAAACTTTGTAACACCAAAATATTATTGTATTTGATAATGTATTTGATTATGTAAATGAAAGTGAATCATTGTTGAAGAAAAGCGAATGTTAGAATGAGTTTATGTAAAAGCTCTGAGGATCATCAATAATACTTATAGTAATCATAGGTAGCCAGTGGCGTGAGTATAGGGGCTGGGAACAGGGTGGTTGTGGTTTCCTTAAAAGTTGTCAAACGGGCCCCTTTGCTTTAAGCGAAAAGACGTTTTATTTCTGTAAATCTTTTAAATCCATTCCTTTCCCCTTTTTACATGACAATACAATTTGCTCCCCTTGCTGTTTTAGACTGCGCACGCCTATGTAACGTTAACTGTAATGTTCAAAATATTATGAAGTGCGCGATATGATGTGCAAAATATTATGAACGCGATATTTGACTACTGAAAGTTGTGTAATAATTTTAAATTTCTTCTATTTCCTGCATATTCTTATTTCGTAAGATGTTTTATGTTAAGGTGCTGAATTTCTTTCTCTCTTCCCTCTAATTTTACAAATATGGGGAGTTGTCCTGTCTAGGTGGAGATATAAAACAGACGTTTGGTAGTAAAACGATAATGCGGTTTTAAAATGTAGTGTACATTTAGTTCATTGTGAATTTTTTAATTGTAAATACACTAGGGAACATTTAAAATGTGTACTGTTACTAGTCGTACTTTTTTTTTTTTACTTTTTCGCCGTTACTTTGTCAGACGAGAAAATATTGTTTTCCGGCGCAAGATTACAATACTTTCTCGAAAGTAAAATTGATTTTCAGGCTTCATGTAAAGTACCCACAAAATCAAAATATCCGTTTACAACTAGCAGGGCCTCGATTTTTTACAAATCAATAGGAATTTATCAATTTTGAAGTAAATCGGTGGAATGGTGTAGGGCTGTACGCGCTCGAGTTGACCACAGATGGACAGACGGATAGACAGACTGACAGTCGTTTCGCCCTCAACCGATTTTTCTGTGTCTAGAAACAAAAGCGGATTTTTATTATACATTTTTTTATTTTTGGGTTAGAGGAAGTAATTTAAAAATTAAATAAATAAGTAAATAGATAAATAAATGTGTTTATTGGTGGCGAAATTAACCATAGGAACCAGATTTATCCTATTTTTCGATACTAGTGCCCGGCAATAAGAATTTTTTGTCGAAAAATCGCCTTTTTTTCATAGTCTTGCAATATTTGTGCTATATTGCATAAGAAGTACTCTAGAAAGTAAAAATGAGCATTAATAAATTTGTCATCCAAGGAAAATGATTGTATTGTGCACAATGCGATACTCTTCTGGATCATTTGTGTCAGGACGTCAATTTTTACCATTTTTGTACAGTATATTTAAGACTGTCGCAAATATCCGGTGCAAAGTTTGGCACAAATTTTGTAGAGACATAGCATGAGCCCTGTCTCCACATTTGTTTCTTCTAGTGTGGTCTGTGGCCATTAACTTGGATTACTGTTCTAATGAGGATCATTCGCTTATCTTTTCTTAGAAATACTTAAAAAGGAGAATTTAATGTGAACTGGAGAAGGCATGCAGAGCTAGCCTGTAAAGGAGAAAAAATTTCAAAGGACATGTTCTCCCATCTCCTTTTTCAAACATGGGAATGAAACAGAAAAAGCTTTGCTACTTTCCAGATTATGAGTTATTTTGATCGAAAATGCAACACACGAAAGAAACGATCCAAATATTCTGCGTCCTGGAGTGGAGGAAGAAAACTTTCCAGATAACAAACATTGGATTTAAATTTCTTGCTAGATAGATTGCCATTCAGTCGCATTCAACGAGGTTAATACAGTTCACATATCAAAAAATGAAAAATATCCTGTGTAAAATGTTCTGATTAAAACGTAAATTGACATTCTCACTGGTAAACTATCGGAAATATTTACTGTTTGAATTCGAAAAATTGCTTACGAGATTATTTTCTTATTAACGAGTCACGCGATTGACACCATTCAGCCGCCGCCATCTATATAAGAATTATTCAAGTAGCCGGGTGCTCTGATCGGTAATTTATTGTGGTTTCTCCAGTCAATACCAAGAGAATGCCAGAACAGTATCCTAACAAAGAGACGACGGCAGTTCCTCGCTCTTCCTTGACATATCCTCACCCCTTGCTTAAACACACACACACACTTATATTCCCTACACTACCACACATGACGGGACACACTGGTGTCGCAGGAGCTTAGTGCTTGTTCCGTGTTGAGGCGTGCCTTTGGGGAGGGGGGAGATATCTTGATAGGGAAATCCCCCGCAAGTCGAAGTACCTCGGCATCACGGTCGACCGCGCTTTAACTTTCCGCGAGCACGCGGACGCGGTTTCGGGCAAAGCATGGCAACGCCTGGGCATGCTGCGAAGCTTATTACATAAGCGAAGCAAACTGTCCACAGCGAATAGCCTGCTGATTTATAAAGCTATGATTAGGCTCATTATGGACTATGCCTGCCCAAGTTGGGGAATCGCGGCGCACGCGCACTTGAATAAGTTGCAAATAGTACAAAATGCGTGCCTTCGTAGCATACTGTGCGCGCCACTTTATATCAGAGTCTGAGAATTACACTCATTATTAAAACAACTGCTCCGCGAAGAGCACTTTAAAAATTAAGGTACTGACTTCTGTTCCAAAATAAACGCGTGAAATAATGACCTTATTAAAAATTTAACTTTGTATGAGGCGGATTCCACGGCCACGTACAAGCGCTCGAGAGATATGCTACAGCAGGCGAAACGCCAATACTTGCACGAAAATTGCGGTAAACAACGCCAAAAGCGCGCCGAACGGCTATTGTCTCTCCTGACCTTGTTCTGTTATCTGTTTTACAGATCAGCCATAGATGTCCGAAAGGATAGGAATGGCTTCATAGCAGGGAAGTGTGGCACATACTGCACATCGCGGCCATACAGAACTGCGCTGCAAAACTACGCGCACCGCAAGTCGAAGTGTAGATACGCGCCGGACTTTCAACATCCAAAGGGGCAACAAACAGCCACCTCCCGCGACAAAAACATTCACACCACTGACGGGACTAATGGTCACAGTAGTTTACATGCCCAGAAACATCAATCTACCCTTGTCAATCACACTCAGTTGCCAACTTGGTCTTTGATACCGAACTACTCTGAGTCAGTGTTAGAGGTAAATGATTTGAAATGTAATCGTTATAATTTTACATGACTGTTACAAATAGTTTGAGAAAGTATGTGACATGTTTTAGTATCTCTAGTGTATCTTGGGCTGTGTCGATCAGCACTGTGCTAAAATGATCAATTACCCAGAGTTATCCGTTACAATAGAATTCCGTAGCCCGAAGGTATTATCATTGATAAGGCGATAGCTTGAAATGTTTGATAGCATTCTTGATAAAGATAGCAATTTTGCTGAACGCTTTGTCATCCGGATGTTTTGTGTTATCCACGTGTATCTACAGACATCCAGGAAAACAGAATTTATATAAGTGAAGTGACGAAATTAACATTACATATATTCTGTTGGATCGCATGAAGGGACTAATTTCTTCTCTGTGTTGAAATATACCCTTGAATCCCAGGTGATTTTTGCAGAACTTTGTTTATATTTTGATAATATATGCGTAATTTATATATTAGTATATCTTTGAAATAATATTTTCAAAAAATTGAGAAGAGTTCTTGATAGTATCTGATAGTAAGCGAGAATTGTTAACTCGTAGAGATTTTATTTCACATTATTACTATACACAACAAATATCTGAATGATTTAACTAATCGTATCTCGAAACGAAAACAAGGGGGAAAAATCGCCATTCCAAATTGTTCCTGTACATTGGCAACAACGCTTACATAAGACAGAATTTAAAAAGAAAAGAAGCATGAAATAGTAAGGAATTTGAACATAATTCATACCTCGTTTGTCTAATAGCACAAATACAGCAATTTTTCGATGAAGCCACTATTCCCTGCCTTGTCCTGTTTCTGCTCGCGTTTCTGGATTTGAATGGGGAAATGCGAGCGGGGTTATGGGAAAAGTTGGCCGTGCTCGTAGGAGCGCCGGGCCTCCCAGGCGGGCAAGTAGTAGCTCGTGCGGGCGCGATTTAACATGCCTGAATCTATTTTGTCCAGAAGGTTATGCTTTCAATTAGTCCAAACGCTGAGAATACTTCTAAGAATTGCCAAAGAAAAAAATCTTGTTTTCGGACACAAACGACGAAAAACGAAAATTTGTGAATTGTCTTAATCGGGGTGCATCTTTGCGACCCTGCGATCGCACCCCACCTTAGACCATTAGAAAGTTAGCCTGCCAACCGCCCGTCTGAAATGCAGTGCACTCGCTGTTTGTAAGTGATGCATACAAGTCTACATAAGCGCTTCGGATCTGGGAAACGCGCACCAAGTTTCTGACATTCAAACTGCGACAAAATCGGAAAATTGTCCTCCCCCCGCCCTCCCCAGAAAAAAATCGACAAGAATTGTATGATTCTGTGGTATAATAATAATTATTTTTGCCTTAATATTATAGAAACACAGAATTTTTGCTTGTTATTTTTTATTTTACCCAAATGAACTGACCTGTTTTTCGAGAAAAGCCCATCTGCACGAAAGATTTCGTTTGGAGTCAGTTTTGTTAAATCGCCCTGTTTTCTAGATGGACTCGTCGCCACATCCGTTTCACAAGGCATATGGCCAAGACGTAAGGAATGCCATTCGTTCCTCAATTGCCACCTCCGCGCCCTCTTATCGGAATTCTGCTCCTCGCGGCGACGGCTGCGGACGCCTCGCCGGGGCGTTAGAAGTAACGGGCGATGGACGCAGTCCTGTTCCTGTGCGTCCGCAGCGTCTTTTGGCAGCCGCCTACTCGCCCGCTCGTTGAACTAGTTGATCTTCGCCTGTCCGCTGCTCGTTATGCCACTTATTGCTCGAGCCCTTGCAACTCCCTTGCCTACTTTCTATCCGCTCCAGACGTTCGGTGAACGTTGCAAATCCGGCAGATCAGGACGGGACTTCCAGTTTTGACGGAATTTTGGGTTGATGTTTATAACTATTCAGTTTGATTATTAGCAAATCAAACAAATAGTTTAATGAACTAACAGTAATAAAAATCTATAAATTGCAAGAAATAAACAAATTTTTACCAACCCTGGACGACTGATTCGGCCCAGAGTTATCCTTTTATTCAGTTAGATAGAAAGGGTCTATCAACTGAGAGGGATACTCGCGGAACAGTGATTTTTTGGTGTTCCCTGGAAATGATAACGAGTGGTAGGTATCCCAAATAGTGGTTTCATTGTAAATTTTGGCGCCAGTGATGCTCCCCTCAAAATAACAACGGTAAAAGTCACTGTACATAAGATATGTTTGATCATGATGCGAACCGGAAGTAGTGACCATGTCATGATCATCAGATTAATATAGATCTTAATTAAAAATATACAACATTTAAAATAAATTGTATATAAAAGCATGATTTGATTGTACATACCATGTTAAAACTGATCATACCAATTGAAAGAATTGATAAGGATTAAAAAAAGATACACAACCAAAAAAACTAGCTGAATGTATGCGAGACGCTTCAAAACTTTCTTCAATTCTTTATTATTCAGTTTTAATAGTTATCAGCATTGCATTACTAACCATTTACATACGTTGCCAGATGTATTTGTGATACTGAAGTACACGATTCAACCTTTGGCGAAACCTTTACTGACCTGTGACCGCAGTAAGGTAGTTAAGATGTAATTGTTTCTATTAAATTAATTGACTTCGTAAAGACTGATTGAATTTGTCCAGAGTTATTTCGAAATGTTTTTCTTTGAATATTGTCGTAGCACCATAGTTTAAAATCTTTTTGAAACACCAACACGACGTTGTCGGCATACACGCTAGTCTCTCTGTTGCGCCTCCAGGACACGTGGCTTATCCTGGAATTTCTCAAGTTCTTTGACGAACTTGAGCGAACGTCTGCGCCGCACACCAGATACAGCGAACCGCGCTCCTGATGACAAACAACAATGCTCTTGGAGTCGCCGCACCACGGCCGTCTGATCCGGGCAACTCAACAGGTCCTCCACTTATTGAGTTCGATTTTCCGGAAAGGAAAATTCTTCGTTTTTATGATTCTCGTAGTTCTTTGGTCTTTCTGAAATTTCTTCTGTCTTCTTTACGTCATCCTCCACGTCTTCCTCTTCGTCTTTCTTTTCATATTTCTCTTCGCATTTCTGATTGTCGTTCTCATCGCCTTTATCTTCGAAAAATGTCTTTAGGCATAGAGTAATGAATACCTCCTTAGTCCGTGCTTTAGGTACTGGACCGACTGAAAGCCACCTACATTCAGAAGGTGGCCTCAATATTAGGAACAGTTCTGAAATTTGTGTAATTTCTAGTTTAAGTCATTGTTGAGCAAAGAATTTGGTTTCGATACGATTTACAGTATTAGTTATCATTACTCTTGTTTATAAGTGGCAACACTGGATGCCTACGTTATTTAAGAAATGAGTGATATTATATTCATTTAGTTGGAGTTTATTGAAAACTGCTTCTGAAATGAAGGCAAACAAATTATTTTTAGCTGTCGTTTGCAAGTTTTTTTCTTTCCAAAATAATAGAAACGTAAGTATTCTTATTTACTGCATTACTCGTACTACATTTTATGAGTGAATTTCATTTTAGTTTACAATGTAACGTCGCAGCTTCTATTTTTTTAAATTTTTACTAGAGTAAGATTTCAGACACGTCTCCGAGGAAAATTAGACAAATACAAACAATATTACTTCACACACTTCAGGATAGCCCGGAGATTTTGGTCGACTGAAGTATTCGGAAGAAACCCACCTCATTTTCTTCTAATACAGTATTTTAAACTCGCTTCCTGGAGTACTTTCAGTAGTTTTTCATGTTCAATGTGCTAATAGGTAAGCTACTTCGTCAGGATACAGCAGCCGCATACAATGTTTGCGCCATCTTTAGACTATGGCTTTCAATGTTTCCTGAATAAGGAGAATCATGTTGGTCACCAACATAATATATTAAAACAATACCACAAAATAGTTTTCTCGTGACTTTTCTTTTGTGTTTACTTTTGTATCGTGTTGTGCTTCGATAATTTATTGTTTTTTGATGTTATTTATCCTACTTTTTTACTCAATGCAATAGTTTTTGCTAAATGTGTCTCTCATTTTAAAATGCTTACATACACAAATTTGTCTTCTAGAAGAGAGAAATTATAATAAAATCGGATCAATATTACACGTTCACTCAGTATAATCCGAATCTTCAAACTTCATCCATGTTTTCCCGCAGGTTTTTCCAAGGCTTCATTGTGCCACTGCTGAATTACCAAATATTCCTAAACTCTGACGTCACTACCTGATACAGAAAGTCTCAACAACGACAGAGAGGAGACTACTTCAACTAAAAACTGAAAAACAAGACCACAAATTTTATTATCTGATGAAAATTTTATAATCTGAAACTGATATAAAATTTTGATCGTATCGACATTTTTATTGTATATTCGAGTGAATTCCATGTGCTGTTGAAGTCATTTAAATATTAATTTTTGAAAACCTCTATCAAAATGAAATGTTCGCAAATTCGGTATTCATCGAATACGATGCATTTTACGATAAATCGCATTACTCCGTCCGGAATGAACAGAACTGATAAATGGAAAGCAGAACTGCTACAGATCAGCTCTTGTGACTGATAACCAAATAAGATGATTCAATGAGATTTTAAATAAAATTGCTAAATATTTATTTTCAAATAAATGTTCACAATGTTTCCTTTATTCGAAAATAAACTTTTTTTTAACCAGGAAAGCCATTCACCCAGCTTTCGTACACGCATGGAGCTGCACCCAACTGCATCGTTAACTCTGGTTTTCTTTTCACGAAAATTTCGCTTCCGCAACAACTTTGCACTCGCAATTCGGCTGCATTAAATTCATTACTTTTCGTAGAGCTAGCGAAATGTATCACGACCTTCTTGCATACATTGTATAGCATCGAGAGACTGATCTGCCTCAGATAAAAATGAGCTTTGTCACATTCAATAATCGTGTTTTTTGAAGAAAAAGAGTGTTAGCCCGCGTCAGTTCCAAGAATCGATCTCTGACGTCGCAAGGTTGCCAGTTTATCTCCTTTTATCTTAACATCTCGCGGAGCAAACGTCTCCTTTGGACGATAAGTTTCGTTGTGTCCAAATTTTCGAGCGAGATAATGGGTTGTGAACGTAATACAGTTGTGAACGTAAACGAGTAAATCTGTAAGATCTTGGTAATTTGTTGATTCCATAAATTTAATGTTCTCTCGGGCGATTAAATGGAACAAATAGAACGCGAGCTCCGATGTGTTAAGTGGTCTTGCGGCCGAACACGTAAATAATTTTCACTGTGGGTGTGTGGGCAGTGACTATTGATTGGTAAAGTTAATTATATAAGTGACAATGTGCAGGTGCGATAGGGTTGCCAGGTGTCCATTATTTGAGCGGGCAGTGCGCGTTTTTCACTAGATGTTCACAATTGTTTCACAAAATAGTGGACATTTTTATTTCAAAAGCTTTATGATAAAATGGTACGTAATCTAAAGCTGTATAGCCTAAGAGAATAAGGATAAGAGAATCGCGTTTTTTTTTCATAAGTTAGAATGAGACAAAGATCGAACATCCATTGAACTCGATTCTCCGAAAAAAATATTAATCATTGTCCATTGTGTCATAAGACATACAATAAAAGTATATAAAATTATTGACATACTATTTTTCTTACCTTGCATTTCATATTATTTTTATATTTCCAGTCGTTGTACTGATATTAAAGAATTATTCTTTAAACCCAAAGAACTGATCAAAGCTGCTTAGTCAAATAAAATACTACTTTTTTAAAAACAATTTACCACTTAACACAACCCCCGGGCTTGTCCGCTATTTTGTGGAAGCACACCTGGCAACTCTAAGGTGCGGTGTCATGTGAAATATTTCATAATTGTACATTAATTGTGGTCAGGAATAATATGAAGAGCTATTTTCGTCATGATTTGAATCAATAGATACTGGTTTGAATGCAGAGGGAAATCAGTCAAAACAATTGCATGGATTGATGTTAACTAGAGAAGAACGATTAATTGAATAAGTGAGTTTATCAATTTTAGGCTATTACGTAGGCACTTTTTTAAAAATAAGATTAAATTAATTTGAATCTCACAAAAATTTCGATTTTGTCTTTTTCTAAAGTGAGAGAAACTTGTTTCTATCAAAGAGGAATTTACTCGCGATACTCTGTGTACCTGTTTATGGGATAAATAAAACATATAAAACATATTAAAACCACAAAATATATACTGAGCAGCAGAGCTTTATATCTGGATTGCCTCCTACGTGAGAAATTTCTGTTTCTAATGGCGAAGCTGTAGCCACTTGAAGTTGCATCATTAGTGTAAATGTCAATGTCCATCTCGATTAGAGATCTCAACACCAAACGTCATAGAAGCACACAAAAGAGTTCGGAGAAGGAATGTCATGTAGAATTTTCATTAACTTCCCCCTAGATTAATATCTTAACATTTATAACAAAACGAATTCTATATGATATTCCGTCTCCGAATACTCTTGTGTGCTGAGTGATAATGAGCGATATTGATAATTAAGATATTACACGTAATTGTGTAATTGTTTGCTATCTATGGGGAATACGTTGGCAAAAAAATGGAGGGTGCATCGGCGACGGATCGCAGCACTACTCGCCTCACTACATACGTAGTAAAGAGAAAGTTGTAATGCTGCGGCAGATATCAGCGATTATTCGTCAGAAAAATTCGTATTAGGGGCCTCTTAACGAAAAAGTGGTTAAATCTTGTTTCTGAGTAATAAATTACTTCTTCTACGGCGTTGTGTAGTCCGAATCTATCTTTTGTGGGAAAAAATCAATATGACAAAACACCTGTCAGTTTGTCTGACTGACTGTCCTGTATGTCTGTCTCCCGTGTCTCTACCTGTCCGTCTGTCGTTCTGTCTGTAGCCAGAGCTAGCGTCACCCTAAACCGATCATACGATTTTCTTGAAAATTGATATTTCCCAATCGATCGAACCAGAGGCCCGAGAGTTCTCGAGAAATAGTCGAAACTGTTGCCATGCGTAATCGCTTCGTAGAAACTTCGGTGTTTTCTTACTGTCATGTTTGGACAATCACAATAAAGTCTTATTTTAGTATCTCTCGGTGTAGATTACAATTTTAGCATAGGAAAACAAAGGCAATGTTTAACTAATTCGCAATTAAGGGGTGTTGTCATATGTCTACCAACGGAAAGGACAGCAAGAACAGAAAATATTCAAAATAAACATGCCCTTACTGAACTTCAATAACTGGTATTTTAACACCATCACGCTTAAAACGTTTGTATAATATTATTAAATAAGGTATCATTGCTTTTTAAGTATAGAAAAATTTCCTTCAATTATATTGCAATTTTTTTGAATACTTATGCTTCATACTGGGTAGCATTTGTGTGTTTGGTGTTGGAATGCCGAAATGTCATTGGTACGTGAATGTTAATTATACACAAAGCAAAAATAAAACATCTGATTTTGAATTTAAAGTTTGAAGTGAATATAAAGGCATGGTTCGTCACAAAATGTTACAATAAAGTTTATGCAAGAGGGGAAATGTCATTAAAAGAATCGACTATTCAGAAATATTTCGTTATCCAAATTTGCAGATCACTCATTAGAATCCTGCACATCACTTATTAGCACAAATAAATAATTCTTTCGCCATCACTGTTGCCACCACCACATCACTTCACTTTCGTCCGAGGGATCTTTTAACAATCGGTTCCAAGGTATTCCGAACCAACGACCATTGTCGAAGGGCCACGAACGGCTACGAAGGGACGCAAAGGGCCCCAAAGAGCAGCGAAGGTTCCCGATGCGATGGGCGCCCGTAGATGTTTTTGCTCTTACCGTGCAAGGGACGGTGAGTGAAACGAGGATACTGGTGTCCGGCTCCAGCTGCCGGTCGCTGGCGCGTCAATGTCCGGCGACGAGTGCAGCACTAGCGAATCCGGCGGCGCCCGATTACAATCTCCACGCGCCTGCCTGCGAAGCGCGCACACGACTGCCGGGCTCCCACGCCGCCGCTCCCGGGCCCCCCGCCGCAGGCGCGTTGTGCAACAGTGCTGCCGCCCGCGGCTGCTGCCCCGAACTTCTCCGCGATGCTTGTACACCCGCGCGTAACATTGTTCTCTAGTACCAACATTTTGGCGGCTGAGATAACAGATTCATGGAGGTAAATGAAGGGGAGCAAACAGAAAGTAATCAGGGGAAGGGGATCAATTTCAGTTCGGACACTCGTAATTTTTTTTTGAATTATTCTTTTTATTGTTACCATAAAATAAAATATGTACGAGTGTATCATAATGGTTTAGATATGATATCTATATAGTAATTATTTTGAATAAATTGGGTAAAATGAAAAAAAAATATAACGAATGCTTGAGGGAGGAGCACATTATCTCCATCCTCCCTCTCCCTTGAATCTTCCACTAAACAGCTTTTTGCACTTCACTGGTTCCAATTTAGTATATTTTTAACACTAGAACTCCAAAAGGATGACATTTCGACTTAAGTGACATTTCATTTTGAAATATATTTTAGTTCTTTTTTCTTTTCTTCTCTTTTTTCTTGAGAATTGCCATTTTCAGGCCTGCATCACTTTTAGATGTACTTCATTCCGCATAAGATTTTTAAGAGAGAAGTTCTTGTTTGAAATCATGGCTGGGGGTGGTTTAATATAAAAACAAGTAAAGTATCTTTGAGCTGAATACGCCAGCTTAGAGGCTTCCAATACAATGTTTAAAAGAAAATGGTAATTCTACATAATTAAGTAAAAAATAATTTTATAAAGAAAGCAGCGTTTGTTACCGCATGTGAACCCTTTAGATTTAGAGAGAGGATTGAAGTTCGTGAAAGTTGGGGACTGTGATTTTCATAAAATGTCCTAGAACTCTTAGTGCGGTTTTGTGAACGCACGGAGAGTGCAATGCACGTTCACGCCACCGCGTTGAGGCCATTCCTACCCTTACGGGCATCTGTGGCCAATCGTGCAACATGAAGAAAAACAGGTCAAAAAATGACTTTAGCCTACCGCATTGCGTGTTTGGAAATACTAAGTTTATGTTTCAAGTCTCATTTCTTCGGACGCCTCTACGTGGCCCTTTGATCGGGTTGGTATGAGGCGATCTCGGGAAGTGAGAGGGTTTTCCCGAGTCAGTACTTTTTCAAAAAAAAAAAAAAAAAAAAAAAAAAATGCTATCAGCAGTGGAATTGGCCTCGATAATTTGGCGGATGTTATTTTCGATTCGAGTGTTATAGGGGCGCAGAGGGCAACCCTGAGACATTTGTTTTGAATCATAAAATGTTCGTGCTGGCGAGTTCTGTTATACATTGTAAGGGAATCAGAGATAGTGGTTAGTCTGTTTAGAACATTTAACATAGCAATTTTATACGATTTTACTATAGTTAAGGGTGGTTCGGCCCCATCGTTTTAGTGTCAATTCCAAATTTATTATTTTGTAATTATTTATTCTTTTCTTTTGGTGAGATTCCTTCCCTCGTTCTCTTCCTTTAATTACGTTGCTACTACTTTGATAACATATTATAGCAACAATCTCCATGAGCTCCCGCGTAAAGCACAAGTTCAAAGTAACAATTTACAGGAGATGCGAGAAACTCTCTGCCATGGCGCCTGGTCTTCAGATTATTCCATTTAACGCTCATCCAAGAATCTAATGTAAATAAGGTAAGGTATACCCTCATTTCCACGGCATTGTCGTCAAAATTTACTTGCAGATCCGTTAAAAAGTAAAATAAGTTATTTTTGGACATGACAGATTTCCTACGACGGAAGACATTGCTCAATTGATTTCCATTCAGTTAATTGAATGGATAGGCAGGTAATTAACATGTAAAAGTATTTTCTCGTACGTTTCAGTGTACTGATTCAGGAAGAGAGTCTACGATATAATGTTATTTCATTAACATGTCAGGACGTTTCTCTTTCATTCATCCGAATCGCATCACTCATTCATGGGAGTAGAAAGTACTCTCGATATCAGTGAAGATCGTTTCCGGTGAAGATACGCGATTCCTCCATTTACTTCCACACTCCTTTCTAAATTTCTCTTAGTTGCTCGCAATTCTCTCACATATTCAGGCGCATAGTTGTATTCCCTCTCATTTAATTACTTGTACAACTTTCTTAAGGTGATCGTAACACACACACAGACACATACACACGCACGCACGTACGCTCGCATAGTTCTCTTGCACTAAAATGCACGAGAAAAAGAGGGTAACCATGATAATATCCATCCATTCCACAAGAAGTTTAAATTTTCATTTTCAGGAGTGGTTTGAATTGAATCGGGCAAGCGGGGGTGTTGTTGATAATGATTTATTCGTTTATGACGACTCAAGCGCCCAGAGAGTAAGCGCCCTTGAACTCTACGCAACCCGACGCACAATCAAGGATTAAGCGCGTCTTCACTGCATACAAGTATTCTGTCCCTGCGATTGTGAAATATCGAACAAATTATTACTTGAATCTCGGATAAGTAAAACAAATGTGTCTAAGATAGTGTCATAGCGAACGCTTGCCTAAATTTGAGGGAGAATTTTTTAACAATAGGACACTTGACAACCATGTCGAAACCAAGCCATAGAACAAACACCCTACTTGCGAGAAAGTCTTTCGTCTATTGGAAAAGCGTAAAACATGATTAACGTGAGCAATGGCGTGTGATGTGTAATTCATAGCAATAGCGAAGTATGGTTCAGAAGATCAATAAGTATGTGACAAACACATTATTAATTAAATTCCCTCATCAGTGGTCAATCATGTGATGCAATTGAATAGCGCAGCTAGCTCAAATTAAATGCGCAGACATACATCACAAAATCAAGTATCTTTCTAAAGTGCTGCTCCCCTAATTACTTTATGGTTCCTTAAGTTAAGATTTTAAACGACATAAAATATATCAAAATTTTCGTTAAAAAATACTATAACAACTACGTAACTTCAAGCGCGGTAACTAATAACATCGCATTGAAACGCTCCTGCAAAAAAAATAATAAATAAATAAATAAATAAATAAAAAAATCGTCTGTCCCTATGGTTGAAATAATGTGCATTACATCCTTGTGAAGGATCCGCACCAGAGTTCCTCTCTCTTTGTCGGCTTCATTGCGGTGAACGCGCGTATTTTTATTAAGCCTGAGGCTCTTCATTTCGATTTTTCTTCCTTCTGTCTGTACTTCATGACGAAAGAGCAGTGAGTTGAAAGGCAATTTGTAGAGTTGCCAACGTGTGGAATATTTTTGTCTTCTAGCTTTAGGAAGAGAGTATACGTTATAATGTTATTTTATTAAAATATTAGGACCATATCTCCAACCAGTGGGGCACCGCCCCTGCCGGGTCAAGCTCTAAGCTCCCCACCGCTCTCCCAGCATGTTTTGTTGTGTAGTGCATGTAAGTGTGTGTAAGGTAAGAGAATAGGACAAGTAAGAGGTAGGAAAGATCGCGCTGTCCGTGGCCCGTTTGTAAGGGTACTGCTCCGGCAATCACCTAGAGTTGATCCGAGAAACCACGGAAAATCATCGATCACCGCAGCCGGCCGCTGGAATTTTCCTCCAGACAGCAACTGAAATCGATCTAGCTGACAAGCTAGTGTCGAAAACCCTGCCACCGTCGGAACTCGAACCTAGGTCCTCCCGGTGAAAAATCTTGGGGTCTGACAGTTCTTTTTTTTGTGCCTGTGTAATTAATCAAAAAAAAATTAATTGAAAGAGTTTTGCCATCACATAGCCCCTTGATTCGTTTGCCCATTCATGCACTATTCCGGTGCGTGGCGTGATGGTTTCCGATGCTTGTTTTCGTTTGCGGTGGCGGAGAGCAGTGACGTCGCTGCTCCGTCTCGTGGTTGCGACGCGTCGGCCTCACGTCACACGTGCGAAGAGTACCCGCCGCTGTATCTGCACGCGAGGAACACACGCCACGCGAGGAAATCCGGAATTGTATGCATTGGAGGAAATGGCGTATTCTGCTGCCAGATGTTTCAGTTCGTTGAAAAAAATGGTAGTACAGTGTTGTGCAATGAACCCGAGCGGGTCCAGGGCGTAAATAGTCCCGTAGGGGTCCATTGGATGACTCGTACTGATTTTGTATCTTTGCGCTCATAGAATGTTTGGAGTAAGTTAATTATGCTAGCGAAACCAATTTACATTTTCTCTTGTTGTGGCATTTTCTTTTCCATGTAATATATTTTTATCGTTTTCGAAAATAAATAGTATCACTTCATCAAACAACGTGGTTCTCGACCCAATTATATTATACTAAATTATTCCCAGTTATTTATTGAAGTGTCACATAACATGAACTTTTTGTTACCTTTTCCCCCAATTCGGATAATTTATCAAAATACAATAGATACAGCCTTGTGGTTCACATGGTTCGGACCCTGTGAAACAGGCAAACTCGTTTTGTTGGAACACATTTCACATGTTGCACAAATTTTACTGTTTTCTAAAAAAGTTTCCAAATTTTTAAGTTCTTTAGTGAAACTATTGTTAGTTATTGTAATTGGTTTTAAATGCAAAGTAATTACCGGCAGCGGCTGCATGCGAAGACACGTCTTCATATCATGTTCATAACTATGGGAAAGATCTTGATGACCTTAAACATTGACAAAAATGATCAATAAAACGCTCTTAAAATGCTCTAAAAACAAAGAAAAATGACGTAAATTTTTTTATCAAAACCACTTTAGATGAACAACTCAAGCTATTGGATATCTTACTGATGTAGTCGAGGCTTTCTTTTGTTCAAGTGAAATCATCTCGCAAACATTGGGTTTGGACTGTTCTTTAAACGAAAATCTCTGCCTTTATTTATCGCAAAATCGGCCGAACTGACAATGACGTTGATAGATGCAGGTCACAGGAACATTAGATTACATAGTACTCACAACGGCTGATATTACAATATATCAGAGAAGAAATCGAAAAGGCTACTCAGGAATTTTGTGGTGAACATTTGTTGCACCTCGTAATTATTGTAAATGATAAAATGATATGATAAAATAAGCAAAAATGCATTAAAATGACGTAAAAGGGTAAAAGTGACCTATAAAAATTGTTCATTTCCTTTTGTCATAACATAAAATTAATTTCTATACTAAACGACATTGACCTAGAATGAAGACAAAACTAATGGTGCTACAGAATGGCACAGACTTTCCCATATTAGTTTTCTCTTTTCTTTTGGTCTCAGTTTGCTATATGATCTTGCAACATACTCTTGCCAGCTGCCATCTATCGCCACCCAAAAGTATTTGTTGTGTACATTACCAATGTAAGCATAGTTGAAGAATTTGTTAAATTTTATTGTTTAATTGTTTAAGTTACGTTTTTGAAAGTTTTGAAAAAACAACAACTCAAAACGAACTTTATGTCATATTAAGACTGCAATTAGCACTAATCGTTCAAAATGTTTGAAGAGAAAATTTGGAGCTGTTTTTGAAAAAATGACTTTTGAGCGTATCTGAAAATGCGGAATTTTGAGCTAGTTATCACAGAAAACAGTATTTTCGGGAAACTTTATACATTATTTAAAGCACATGTACTTATAAATGTAATAATGTGAACAAATCACCGCCAATGTAAATACCTACAATGTGAGAGACAAGTAAAAAAATTACTTGTATTACTTGTACACTATCCCTACCAAATGTTTAAAGAAAACGATTGAGCGGTTTTTGAGAAAATTTTGTTTTTGTTATTTTTTTATATTGCATGTATTGTACGCAATATTGCGCGAAAACTATTAAAAGTCTTAAAAAATGTACCAGGACTTAATGAAACCACAAATTATGGACAATAAATTTAATTCGAAGGAAAAATCTCTATCTTTAATTTTGAAGGTGTAGGAAAACGCCGAAAAAATTCAAACTTTTGCAATTATAGAAAATTTAGAGATAACCGTGAAAATCTGACCAATGCCACCTTTGTAAGTGTACTTACTCTATTAACACAAGAAATTTAAAGAAACAATTTGGAGTCATTTTTGAGAAAATTTTGAAAATGTCCGGGGGTTTCATGTAAAGTACTCCCAAATTTTAAAGAATGTTTTTCAAAATCTCAAAGCTTCGACTCGACCCAAATGGGCAGGGGGTTCTTCAAATTCAAAAAAATACTACGCACGGTTTAGGCGCTAGTGGTGTTTACAGACGGACGTACTGAGAGATAGACGGACGAAGGGACGTTTTGAAAAAATAAAACACTTTTTCGGTATTAGGGGATCCCAAAACGTGTTTTTCTTTTGAAATTTCAAAATCGATTTTTCGAGCATTACAAAACTTTCCCTATACTACGTATATTGCTCCGTATATACGTACGTATACGCTATACTGCGATTGAATATTCTTTAAATATTATTTCGGAAACCAAAAAATTAAGAAATTAAAAAAAAATGTACTTTAGGCGGCGATAGATGGCATCTGGGAAGAATATGTGGCAAGTCCGAATACCTAGCCGAGACCAAAAGAAATAGAAAACTAATACGGGAAAGTCTGTGCCATTTGTAGTACCACTAGTTATATTGTTGTATAACTGTACGACTTCGTGATGGTCTTTAAGTACGATTTATTTACTCATGCACTTGACGTAAATCAGCTGTTGCTGTTTCATCCAAGCGGGGGCTTATAAGTTGCTACATATAAGCCATAGTGACGTCACTATGGTGACGTTCTAGCTCCCGATTGGATGAAACCATGAACAGCTGATTTACGTCAAGTGCATGGTTAAATAAATCTTTTTTGACTTATTCTCTGTAAAGAGATTTCACACTCGTGCGTGTTCAGTGTAATAAAAATGTTGTCTTTTCGTTTATCTTTATTATATTAGTGGCCATATTAATAATATTCACAATGCCTTTGGTATATTCGGCATAACAGTTTAAATAGGATTCATCAAACCACATGTATATCATTTTTCGAGTTTGCCGCCTTTGTGATCTATTTACTTGCTTCCTATTGCAATAACATTCACTTTCAAGCGTTGTGCTACCTGCAATAACGTTCCAACAGCTACCATTCTTATGAAGTAACCGATGCAGGAAACAAACGTGTATTTAAAGTTTCTCAATTCGTTCTCCTAACATATTGTCATTTCGTTTTGAAATGATTTGTTTTTAGTCGTGGAACAGAGCAAAAGGATTTATATAACGCGCGGTCCACGCTCACCCGGCCGTAACCAATGCTAAACAGAATGCTAGATACTCTGTTTCTGTATATATATATATATATATATATATATATATATATATATATATATATATACTATAATTACTCTCTTGTTTCTCCAGAAGACGTTGCTTTGACTTCAAAAAACATGGTTTAACTTTGCTGCAAACATTGAGGCGCTTCAGCCAGTCTTTGTAGAAGTATTTTCTAACTCGTTGCAATAGACTCCTCTCCCGCACCCTGCGCTGCGAGACGTCGTGCGACCAGTATAAAAAAATCGCACTATACAGACCGAGGAGCCCGTCAGCGTGTTAGGGCGCCTTCCTACGCCTCACGGCAGCTCGCGTCCATCAAGCCGCAGGGCTCTTAGTCGACGACGAACAAAGGGACCGCAGCAGGTATAATAAACAGCAGCTCTGCGCTGCGGCAGTGGCGCAGTGGGAAGCCTACCATTTAGGGCCCCTTCCCACGTCGCGACGGCGGTGCGCTTCCGAGCGCCGCGGCTCGTAGCAGAGCATTGGTTTGAATGGAGACCTTCCCACGTGCAGCGGGCGGGCGCTGCTGCGGCAAGCGGCGGAGAAATCTCGCCACGCGAAGCGGAGGAGGGCGTACGCGCCACCGCTGGCAGAACACAGCTTGAAATGAGAGCCGTCCCACTGTGCCGCCGGTCGCTGCGTTTTACCTGCTGCGGTCCCTTTGTTGGACGACGTTGGAGGGTCGGCGAAACCTACCCCTCCAGAACCCACCCCCTTCCATGGTAGGCGGCGTTGCGGCCGTGGCTACAGCGGTGGCGGCGTCGGAAGGGCTCTGCTGCTTGACAGAAACGCGCCGCCGTCGCGACGTGGAAAGGGCCCCTAAATGGTAGGCTTAAGGGCGCCTTCCCACGGCGCGACCGCGGCGCGCTTCCTTCAAGCAGCAGAGCCCTTCCGACGCAGCCACCGCCGGAGCCACGGCCGCACCGCCGCCCACCATGGAAGGGGGTGGGGTCTGGAGGGGTAGGTTTCGTCGACCCTCCGGCGACGACGAACAAAGGGATCGGAGCAGGTAAAACGCAGCGGCCGTGGTGCAGTGGGAAGGCTCCCATTTAAAGCTGTATTCTGCTAGCGGTGGCGCGTGCCCCCTCCAACGCTTCGCGTAGCTGGAGTTCGGCGTCGGCTGCCGCAGCAGCCGCCACCCGCTGCACGTGGGAAGGCCTCCACTCAAACCAATGCTCTGCTACGCGCCGCGCTGCTGCGAAGCGCGCCGTGGGAAGGGGTCCTAAGAGCGCCTTCCCACGCCGCCACGGCAGCGCGCGTCCGTCAATCGGCAGGGCTCTTCGCCGACCCTCCGGCGACGACGGATAAAGGGACTGCAGCAGGTATAAACAGCAGCTCTGCGCTGCGGCCGTGGCGCAGTGGGTAGACTACCATTTAAAGCTATATTCTGCAAGCGGTGGCGCGTACGCCCTCCTCCGCTTCGCGTAGCGAGAGCCTCCCACCCCTTGCCGCAGCAGCGGACGCCCGCTGCACGTGGGAAGGGGCCCTTAGGGTAAAGCTATGTTCTGCTAGCAGTGGCGCGTACGCCCTCCTCTTCGTGTAGCGAGAGTGCCCTGTCGCATGACGCAGCAGCGCGAACCCGCCACACGTGGGAAGGGGCCCTAAGTGTGTAGGGTAAAGGTTAATATGTCCCTATGAGGGACATGGTAACCGGACCTAATGCCTTGTGTTTGCTAATGCGAATGTGTTTGTTTCCATCTGTATTCAGAATTCAACATGTATACGGGTTAGGG
The DNA here is from genome assembly GCA_017312745.1 of Gryllus bimaculatus. Lineage (NCBI taxonomy): Eukaryota > Metazoa > Arthropoda > Insecta > Orthoptera > Gryllidae > Gryllus > Gryllus bimaculatus. The sequence continues at coordinate 6,764,541 of BOPP01000036.1, forward strand.
TAGGGATACCACAATTTAAGAAAACCTTCACAGAATACATTTCTTCCCATAGTACGACCCTCCGTTTTGGTTTTTGACATTAAATACAAAATATAAATAAATAAAACAAAACTTCATAATGGTTCCATGTCAATGTTCAATAAAGAGAATAATTATAAAAAAATTAACATTTTCGTAATCTTATCTTGTCGCCGATCAACAATGATCTTTTCAAATATTCGTCGCTGAATTGTTTCTCCTAGGCAGAGTTGGCGGTAATATACAATCAAAGTTAAAATGTTGGTACAAATTAATGGAACTCAAGTTTTTCAATTTTTACTTTCCCGTATATATGGAGTAATATAAGTTGTGTAGGGAAAGTTATGTAATGCTTCGGAGATTTCAATGGAAATACTCGTTTTGGAGCTGATCCCGAAAAAGCTTTTTCTTCAACATGTCCGTCCGGCTGTGAACACCATTAGCGTTTAGAACATCCGCACAAGTTTTCTAAAATGGAAATTCCCCAGTCGATCTGGCTCACCTCGAAGGGCCGTGATTTTGAAAACCGTTCTTCAAACCTCGAGGGTGCTTTTGAATGAATGGGTGAATTTTGGGTGAATGAAGCCCCTCGGACATTTTCAAAATTATCTCAAAAACGGCTACAAATTTTTTCTTTAAATTTCTTGTAAGAATAAAGAAAAATACGCTTGTAAACGTGGTATAGGTCAGATTTTCACTGTTATTTCTCAATTTTCGAAAACTGCAAAAGTTTAAATTTCTTCTGCATCTTCCTAGAACTACAAAATATAAGATAGAGATTTTTCCTTTATATAGATTTTGTTGACCAAGGAAATAGAAAACTAATACGGTAAAGACTGTGCCATTCTGTAGCACCACTAGTTCTTTCATGTAAAGTATTGGAAATAATGCCATTATAATCCAAATCCAATCAATTGAAATGAAGTGCCTGTGCTGCAAACCTGCATTTATTTCGATAGCAAGAAACACTAGTCATTTCCAACTTTTACAAATGAAACATTCCATAATCAGCGATAAAATTTTCTTGAAGTAAAGAAGTATGTTTTTTAGTTCTAAGTTAAATTTATTACCTTCTTTCAATCAATTTTCTTTCATAAGAATATTATTTCTCTTCCACATTAGTTCCTGAAAGCAATAAATATTAAAAATTCATGTTTCGATAATATAATCTTCAAGCAAACCAGGAAGCATGTACTTAATTGCTATATTTGTAATGCATACGGATGCATTTACTTTGCAACTTAATATAGCGATAAGGTTTTGAACCTAATGTTCTAAGATATGCGAAATTAAGTTTTCTAGAATTTGTAATATTAAGTTAATTAATATTAAAGTAAACAATGAGACGGATTTTCAAAATATGCAACTGTGTCCAAGCACTTCTCAAATTACCTTCACGATGTGCTGGAAATTTAAAGCTGGGGACTTTGTTGCAAAACTATAAAAAAATACTAAAATTTTCAAAAAATTGGACCTGACCTTATTTGAAGATCTGTTTTTGGTTAACCCATTTCATTAAGAAAAAAATTAATCTTCACAATTATAGTTGTTGGAAGACACCAAAAAATGTGGGACTTTTTCGATTTTCGAAAAATCAAGGATTTTAACGAACATGAGATCTGCACCATCTTCTATGCTATTCAGCAACAAAATTTAATCAAAAAATGATGGATTAATTTTTTTGAAAATGTCCCAAAGACTTTGTGTAAAGTACCCCCAAAATTAAAATATTGGTTTCAAATTCCAGGGGCATCAGCCAAATCAATTACAGAATATTGATTTTGAAGAAAATCAGTAGAACAGTTTAGCCACTAGAGCAGTTTGCTCACAGACAGACATTTTGCCATCAAGTGATTTTTTGGTATCAAGTACTCACAAATCAGGGATTCTGGCCACATCACGTGGTAAAGGATTTTTTCTTCTAAATTTAGCAACTGGATTTATCTACTTCTTTGTTATGTGGTCCTGGCAATAAGAGTTTTTTCTGCTGAAAATTCACAGCTTTTTCCCACAGCATTACCTAACGTCTTCTTAAAAGCCTTTTAAGAGCGAGAAAGTAAAATGCAACCTGCATTCCTCTGACTGTGCTTGAAGTATCCCTTCTGGGAGCTCATCAGTGACTTCAATTATCTGGCTTCCACCATTCATTTGCTGCAAGCTTTTGGGGCAGTAAAATAATTGTTTTGGTGACAACTGGAAGGCTGCCAAAATATCATACGTTAGCTCATAGGCTCAGTCAACATAAGACTGAATTTAAAACATAAGTAAAATATTATCATTTGTGACAAATTAAATTATCTCATCTTTCTAGTTGATATTAGTCAGTCGCAGCTAGTCATTAAAGGCTGTTACTTAGAGCTTCTCCCATAGCAATCGCCACCCAAAAGAAATTAAATTGTTTTCTGTAATTGTATTTATTAATAATGAATTTCTAAGTTACATCATGTAACAATCATCATGTTTCTGTCAGTTCGATAATGGCCGTCCATAATGCTTTGAAGCTGTTGACAGGAAAGACAGGCGACTGGTGGACGAAGGCTGCAGCCAGACAGCCTTCAAGGAAGGGTGTAGGGTTGAAGAAGGGCGTGCTCAGTAGATAGCATTACTATACAGCTCAGCAAGAAGGATTGAGCACCAACTAGTTCTCTCTATCGAGAGAACACAGTAGGAGCACGACTCCCTCATGCCCATATCGGAAGAGATTATGTACAGAATACAATACAATGCATTAATGCAATACATTTGCAGCCTTCCCCATTTGGAAAACTACGAGCCGCGACTGATAGAAGTATAATAGTTTTCTTGAACCCTATGATAAAGAATTATTAGGACATTCTCTTCCATATTATTTTCAAACCAATTAACTAAAAATCATTATATACCTTAAATGTATTTTGAATTTGATTTCTTTTTTACTACTTTTTTACTGACTCATATTCTGCTGAAAATTAATGTAATGGATGAGGAAGGTTTGCCACATGTTTAATTAAAAGTTTTTATAATGTCTATAGTACATTTATATTTCTATCACACAATGTAGTCGGAAGTAGACCACTTACATACATACAAAATTGCTCAATGAACTGAACATTCACTCGCAAATGTAAAGAAACACAGCAACAAACATAAAAAAGGTCCTTAGTATTGTATCTAAACAAAAGTATGGTGGTGTGAAAATGCAGCAATCTACATCAAGGAATGCTAAATTATTAAACAACAATGTTATTATTAAATTCAAAAAAAAATTAACTTTCAACAAATTGATATCTAATTGACAATAGAACTTTTTGTGTTTAAAATATATTTCATGTAAAGGATATGTTTCATTAAACTTCCATACATTTACACATTAGCACCAATGACATTCCAAAATGGGTCTCTGTTGTAATGTGATTTGACTTCATACTTAAAGAAAAGATAACAATATGTTCCTCTATGGTCTGATAGAAATAATGAGCTGAAATTATAAATAATTTTAATTATAATATAATGTACAATCATAATACATTCACACATTACATTGATATTTTGTTTGGAATCTCTCCTAGAAAACTGACACATATGTACACATTTAATACACCTGTATGTTTGTGCTTATCCATGGATATGCAGCGTTCACTGCTCACCATTTTCATACTTCTTATCACACTATTTAGGCATTATGTGACCAGATGTTTTAAATAGCTTATAAAAATATTCTAATTATAGGTGTTAATGATTATGATATGTAGATAAAAATATGTAACAAAATTGAACACTCCAATATGAGTAAGAAATATTGTTATAAATATTTTAGATCATTATCATTTAATTGATCAATAAACATTACTCACAAATTCATGATAATAATTTGCAGCCAGAAAATAGAATTGTTTTAAATCAAACCATAAGAACATTTTTATTAGAAGGTACATTTTTGCCTTGAACATTCCGATCATTGACTTGAATGAGCTCAATAAGTAATAATGAAAATAACATAAATAATTTATTTCCCATTGTCTTTTTATTAAATTTTAAACTTAATTTATGATTTCAAAATGAATTCATGGTCAATAATGGCTATTTAGATACAATCACATATTTTTGTCTACAATCATACTGGTTTACATTATCTATAGCACTTTCTAAAGCATTTTGTAAACAAGCTAAAACTATAAAGGGAAAGTATATAGGCATGGAGCAGAAGACATTTAAATAACACTTTTTACAATGCAATTTACGATGAAGGCTCTCAAACATTATGGCTAAGTAGACATTTTTATTTATTGCAACAAACTAGAATATAGAATTTTTTATACACTTGGTGGACTATAAACAGCTATACCCCAGGACTTATCAACATGGAACTCTTTCTCCTGGAGAAAATACTTTGGTTTACACAAAAGGCAGGATGCCAACCACAATTCTTGCAAATGGACTTTTGGATATGAAATGTTCACTGTTGTGAGAAGTATTCTAATAAGTAGCAGTGGGAAAAACTTTTGACTGATAAATTTTGGTGATAAAAGTCACAATGATGTGTTGAATGAAGGCACCATCTAATAGACTGGAAATGCTCCATTTGAAGCAAAACAGCTGTGACACAAATACATCAACAGATGCAGGAGACTGCAGTGACAAGGAAAGAGTTTTAAACCTGTTTTTCTTGTAAACAATCAATATTTATCTAATACAAATTTTTTTCTCTCACACTTTCTTTTTTCTCTTTCTCTTGAAGATTATGTCCATTTAATAAAATAATAGAATTCTGAAATATGTTCTTTGAAGGAAAGCATAGACATTCATAATAAACAGTAAGATACATGAAATCTGCAACACTTCACTGGATTGATTGAGTTTATGGCATGTTGAAGTATTTAATACATCCTTCATTATCAATTCATCTCCTGTAACAGCTGCCATGAGGGCCTTCAATTTTTATCTCTCCTTCAGCTAACTCTAGGAGTAAGCTGATATTCATTTGTAATCTGAAACATGCCAAGTCATGGATTTATTTTAATATTACATAATTATTACTACATTAAAATTTTTAAATTAACAGTGCCTAGAAAAATCTCATAGAGCCTCGTTTGCTCACCATTTAAATGACAATGATCCCTAATTATTTTATATAATAACATTCACAAAAGTCATAAAAATTAATTAGAATGATGAAGATTCTTAAAGAGTTTCATAATATCATCAACTTGCAATTCATTTTATAACAGAAATTACAAATACACTGACATCATAAAAAATCCTTTTACACATTTAGTAAAATAATTAAAAAGAGATACTAAGTTATTCTTATCTACATACCTGTAATTAAACTACAAATGGATATATAATGTTCTAAAAACAGATATCGCCAAGAATGCTGAAGTCAACGATGACAGAGTGCAGATAGAGGAAGCACTGCCATCTGGTCCTGTAGGCAAAATTTTTTTAAAATAAGATCTGAAAAGTCCCACTTTATTATAATCCACTTTAGACAAAAGCTCATCTTGTTAGATAGGTAATCTGGAGGTGCAGCATCTCACATACAGCCAAGCTGAGAGAGCTGAGAGCAGTAGGTTTTACTATAAAAAATAAATTTAAAAATTTTGAAAAAGAAAATACTTTACAATTTGAAATAAAATTTCCATTCATTTTAGAATTAATTTAAAGTTAAAAAATATCTATTTAACACTTTGAGGAATGTGCTTATTGCTAACAATGATTTTTTTGGGTTTATCTTAGAGATCTTCAATGTTGAAGATCATTAGCATTTATTGGAAGGAAATCAACACTTCTAACTTTTTATTTTTATTCTAATTTTTTTCACTTTACAACTATTTATATTAATGAAATACAATATTAGAGCATTTTATGACAAAACATTTTGAAATTTTTATCCTTGCAACCACAATTTTAGGATTTCAAAATTTGTTTCATAAGCTAATTTACAAAAGCTGTATTTACAAAAAAGGTAAGAAAAAATATTCCACTTGCTACAATAACAAATCGCAATAACATGCATCATCATGCTTCATGCCACAACTGCACAGCTCGTATAATTTGCTTCTTGGAAAAAGAGATGGTTAATAGAGTTGCCACCTCTTCAGATATGTCCCAGAGACTTCGGGCTCTTTACATTTGACCCAGAAACTTCGAGTATTAAAATCAATCCCTGAACAGAGATTTACTCTAATAACCTCTGGAGCAATTTCTCTATTTTGTTTATTTTACGCAATTGTAAAAATATAAGTATACTTTTTAATCGAAAGTACTTTATTCTTTATCTATAGATCTGGCAGGTGCATGTGTGGAAAGGGAATTTTGCCATTAAATGTTAAGCCAGTTCATGCTATATATCTATAGAAGAAAGAGAGAGAGAGAGATATGAAGGGCAGAACAATGTCTGCCAGGTTCTTTCTTTTATATGTACAGTATATACAGAGATAGAGGCAGACAGAAAGACACAGATAGACCAAGACGTGGAGACATTTTCTTTTTCACAAGACTTGAATATGAAAAAACCCGGGCAATCCCGGATATTTTGCTAGTCAATTTTTAAAAACTACTTCACTTCAGAGAAATGAAATACAAAGGAAAGTTCCTGGGTGAAGCAGAGTAAATTTCAAAAAAGGCCATTCAAAAATTAATGTTAACATTAGTCACAAAAAATACCATTATTATTGTACCTTTTTTATGTTTTAGCAAAAATGAAACAACAAGAAAAATTCATTTACATGACAGTTAATGTAGATGTCACTACACCTAGTACATTGTATTGTGTCATTGTCAATATATTTTATAAGTTACGACTAAAAAAAATTATTTGATTAAATGTTCATACAAATTTGATCATCGTGAACATTGAAGGTTTAGATTTGTTGCCCTTTTACTTGTAATATATACTTAATATATATTTTGTAATATAATAGTACTATATGTTACTATTATATATTTTCCTTTTGATTCGTATTTTCTGTTATAATACATATTTAAATTATTCATATTTGCTCAAATTTTGTGCACACTCACTTCTATTCAATGCAAGATATTTCGACAACTTCAAAAATATTCTCTAGCTAACCCTTCCTCTTAATTCATCTGTTTTAAGATCTCTGGGAGAGGAACCTTTGGCAGGTACTCCACATGGTGATAGGTAAAATTTATTTTACTGAACATTACGATTCCAGGAAAGCAAACAAAGCTCTTCTAATATTGCATCTACATATTCCTTCTGGGTAATCTCCAAAATTTTTTAAATTTATAGAATAAATAGATTATTATCTGCAAATAATGATTACTGTAGGTATTAGAAATATACTAATACTAGTAGACATTACAAAATTATATTTTTCTGTCTCCATAAAACTACACAACATGATTATATTAGCAACTTTATATTCCTGTACATATAAATCTTTCAGGAAGATTAATTAATATAAATTATTAATCAACATTGAAGTATGAGAGTTAAAACTGAGGTTAGCACATTCATCTACCACGATATAAAGTAACTGAAAAGATTTGTCATTCACATTTCATTCATTTGATCAGCGGCAACTAAGGAAATTCAGAAGCCAATTACGGACATTTTCTTAGAGTGGAACACCCTTTTCCTTTGGATGACAAATATTTTACCGAACATTCAAAATTAGGGAAAATAAGAAAAATAATAATTGACACATTGAATTACATTAAAAGTGATTTGAATTATTTTTACATATGATCAATTTTAAAATTATTGAAATACTACAAAAGTTAATTTCATTTTAGAGGGGACTGAAGAAGGAGCAGATGCAGCACTCCTTGGGACTATCAAATATACACATAAACATCCATACACTAATAATTAATAAGAGCTGACTAGTGTTAATTTGATTGTCATTGTACAATTGTTCATAAATCTCATGATTTAATACCAAAATATATGTTTAGGAACAAAGGAATTAAATGAGAACTTGAATTCATGAATATTTGTTTCATCACATTGCCAATAGGTAATTTATATAGAATCTCAAACTGGCAGACTACAAAGCCAACAGTGATAACTTAGAAGCTACTCTATTCAAAAAATATTTTCTTGCAATGAAACATGTCAAGGAAAACTAAATGTAAAACGGTTCTATGTAAAATTTAGTAAAAACTAATAAATATTGTTATTGTAGGCATTGGAATCAGTACTACAATTACAGTTCTTTAGTATTAATAGTTAGCGAATATGTACTTTCATTGACTAAAAGGTTTTGTTGGGTTGCATCATTTAAATGGCGGAAGGTCGGAGACAAGATGTCCAGTTTGTAACAATGTCTGTTGGTGGTGCGGAAAAAATTATGGGTGTTTGATTTAAAAAAATTAAGATTAATAATAAAATATAAAGTATGGTTTATAGGTTGAAAAATGATGTGTACTAATAGCTTTTTGCAAGAGTAAAAGCCCGTTTCACTATAAAAAGTGAAGCTTTATATGGCATTGAATTTAAAATTAGATGTAACAGAGGTTTTATTCAATTGAATTCAACCATGCATCTGCATGAACCAAGAACATTCTTTTTCTTTGGTTAAGAAACAAATGCACTTCTGAAATAGTGACCTATCTTTTTCCTATCTTTCCAGACCAAAAACATCAAACCTCCAGATTCTGCTTCACTCTGTGTACAATATTTTTTCATAAGGGAACTCAATTATTATGAAATGAAAGATGACTGATTTAGTTAGGGCTTGATTAAGAAAGTGATGAACTCAATATTATTCTAGCGGTACATGCAAGTTTAATATTGCAGAAAGCATTCTATTAAAAATCATATCAAACATACCTCTTTTGCTTGTCTCAGCAGCAGGTTTCTCTTCTAAATAAAATAAATGAACAAAATATAGTAAATTAAAAAGGTTTCAAGCAAAAATTGGTACATAAGTAAGCATGCTATGTAAACACAGTGTAAAAATATGGAAATAAAAAAACACAAATTAAAATCATACCTATGCTTGGTGATTCTTCCTCATGATTATTAAGTTTTTCACCTGTAGAAAACAAAAAGAAAATGAGGGCAAAATAGGGGGAAAAACAAACAAAGAAACATGCAAATAGTGACAATTTAGCATTGTAACATTTCAAAGAATCAGGAATCTTGAATACCATATATTTCTGAATATAAAAAAAAATTTTTTTTGAATTCTAAGCAAATCTTCAAAGCCAATATTTAGAAAGCGATATAACTTATGAGCAGATCTCAAACCAAAATTTAAGGCACTAAGAAGTTTCAATGTTCTGACATCCATTTTCAAAAATTCTTTGGTGTTTGTCTTCACCAAGAATGTATTGTTAAACATAATAGGTATCCGAGATGAGTATACTTGTCAGCAGTCAGGTAGATGACTGGAAAAATAACTGAAATAATTTATAACTGAAATTAACTCATTTACAATGAAATGTGCAACAGTTACTAGACATTTACCTACATTATCTTTTGGTATGGAGTAGCATAGATTGGTACATAAATAGGTGGAGCATTGAAAAAAAAAGCATAAATACTTACATCACTTATAGCTCATAAATTTCAAAATGTTCATATTACATGCCAAGATACAGCACATTCCAATTTTTAGAAGCCATTATTTTGATACAAGGTGTGCCTTATATTCAAAAATATACGGAAAATATAATTTTATTAACACATGCTCAAATCTTTTACATTATTTAACACTTATTTTGGAGAATGTATCATCAGGAGCAAATTAACTCTGTATTTACAAACTTATAAGAATAAAAGTGAAAACCAGTAACATTTATTTAACAATCATGCACTGAAGGGGACTTAATGCATAAAAGAAGGAATAATAAATTATCACATTTTTTTTTATTTCAAGAATTTTGTAGAAGTTCTATATTCACGCAGACCGTTAGAACTAATGATCGAGCGACAACAAAAAGCCCAGTGCCTTTGGGCTCAATGAGTCAACGTCTGTGGTACATACATGATTTTATTTTTTAACCAAATAGTATTGATTCAGATTTATTTATTTACATAATTAACTAGACATTAACTTGATTCAGTTTGTCTTTTCATATTTCCCTCTCATAATTCTCTTTGAAAGAGAACATGTATCACCATTTAACTGTTTTCACCTTTCTCTCATAACCATGGCCCTCTCCATGAACCACATAAGTTATGCAATGTATATAGCTCTGAATCAAAGGCAATAACAAGCAATAATGTATCAGTAAAAAATAAAATAATTTTATAGTTACACTAACCCTATCTTCAAAGATACCAACTTTGTTCATTTTGCAACATACTTGCTAAAACTACAACGCACAATTTCACTATTGTCCGACCAACCCAGAATATACAATTATACAGAAATGAAAAATATTAATAATTCAAAATCTTTTTCCACTTATTTACACAGAATGTACATTACGACTGCAAAAAAAATCTATTACTCCCAGGATGCTTACTTTGTTTAAAATGCTCCAGCTCAGACTGCTCTCCCCATCCATATTCATTCTTAGAACGGAAAACTACTTCATAATTTCCAGCTGAAAGATTTTCAAGAGCATATTCTACACTGTAAATGTTTCCTTGAGGATCTTTCACCATAGGGTTGGCAACCTCCCAATCCTCAACCTGAAGACAAATTACAAGCATTTGAAAACAACTGAATATCACTGTATGATTTGGACAAGAAATGTTTTCAGTCACAAATAACAAATATTTAAATACACTCTAATAATAAGAGAAAAAAATTTATCAATTTACAAACTATTACATAATATAACATATTAGGATTTCAATGTTTTTATGCATTTATTATTTATATATATAGAAGCAGATAGTAGTATTAGCCAAAATTGGTGCTAATCATATTTGGAATATGTAATAATAAAAAAAACTACTTAGATACTTCTTACAATATAAAGAAAATATTAAAAAGGCAAAATTACAAATATGACAATTGGAATTTTTATTGATTGAATGATTGATTAATGAATTAATTAATTTGTATTCTAGGGCATGTCAACTGATGTAGTTAGTAGCCCTATAAGTATAGTGCATCCCAAGAGGTGGCAGTGTTTCTCTCCTGCTGGAACATGAGATTTGACTCCAACCTACACATTGGCTTATGTGGTTTTCCTCTTCAGGGCAGCACTGCCCCAATCAAGAGTTTCCATTTGGTCTCCCAACATATGTTGTGTGTAGAGCATGTAAGTGTAATTACCAGTGTGTGTCTGTCTATCTGCCTGTCTCTGAGTGTGTGTCTGTCTGTCAGTGTGTCTGTCTGTGTGTGTGTGTCTGTCTGTGTGTGTGTGTGTGTGTCTGTCTGTGTGTGTCTGTCTGTCTGTGTGTTGTGTCTGTCTGTGTGTGTGTGTGTGTGTGTCGTTGTGTTGTTTTGTGCTGTCGTGTGTGTTTGTGTGTGTTGGGCTGTCTGTGTGTGTTGCTGTTGTGTGTGTTCTTGTGTGTTGGGTGTCTATGTGTGTGTGGTGTCGTGGGTGGGTCTGTTGATGTGTCTGTCGTGTGTGTATGTGTCTGTCTGTGTGTGTATGTCTGTCTGTGTGTGTGTGTTCTGTCTGTGTGTGTGTGTGTCTGTCCTGTGTGTGTGTGTCTGTCTGTGTGTGTGTGTGTGTCTGTCTGTGTGTGTCTGTCTGTGTGTGTTTTTTTTTACGGTGGGCAGGGGAAAATCTCTAAAGCACAGCGGGGCCCGCAACCCGCTGCGTGTGGGATTCATAGCTAGCCTATGCCTTACCACTAAAAACCCCTCCCTTTCCTCCTATTCCTTTCCGCGGACCGCCGTCAGCATTGGCACTCGCGAGAAGGAAGATGGGGCTTTTCGCACGTCACCGAAATATTACGGGAGTCTTCTTCGTAAACTGCTCCTCGTGAGCGGAGCGTCTTCAGGACCTTTGCGGCCATAGGTGTACCGCACTCCAATTCTCTTGTTGCAGCAGCATCCTAGTGACGAATGGTTTCAGGGGTCACTTCCTCGTTGGAGGAGTGCTGTGAAGTCTTCCCTTTCCACTGGAAGCGTGGACAATGAAAGACAGTGGTTTCGAACATCTTCAATCACGGGAAACACCTTGGGCATGCATAGGCTATCGTCCAGCCGGAATCGAAGTGATACCTGCCGGTAACATCCATGCCCTGTCAGCATCTGAGTTAGATAAAAATCTAATTCGTCCAGTCCCTTTGAATCCACGTCAATGCTGTCGGGAATGACTCGAAATGGTCCATCGCCCTTGATGATTGCTCCCATCGGCGTTGCCATTGGTCCATTGTCACCCCTCTCTACTTCTTTCGTAATGATTTCCAGTTTGAGGCCCCTCCCGCTTTGCGCAAATAGAGTAGCTCTCTTCTGCGCAATGCGGCGATCGGAGGCATATCTGCTAACACACACACACAGGCATCATAGGATACGCGTGTCGAAACTTGCCGCAGCAACCCCGCAAGGCGACCTTCTTCTATTGCACGACTTAGGCCCCACGGGCGAGACTGATATGCCCATGGCATCAGCCCCAAACAGGGGCTGCGTGAGTAGAATGGAATTTTACTACGCTAGTCAGCAGCCTCCGGCTTCTTTGCCCCAGGACCCCCTACATTAAGCATAAATGCCGTGCCAATGCGGATGCCATACGAGATGCTTTCTCGGAGACATTGCCGCAGGTGCTCATACAAGCGGCATCTCGCGTCAATATGCACTCCCTGTCTGTGTGTGTGTGTCTATGTTTGTGTGTGTGAGCAAAGATGAGGAAGGAGATATTGCTTGCAGTACATGGCCCATTTGTGACGGTATTATTGATTTGGCATTTGCCTGGTACTAGGAGAAACTACAGAAAATTACTGATCAGAGCAAGCCAGCCACCACAATTTTTCTCCAGATACCGGTTGAATTTGACCTAACTATGTAGCTTGTGTTGGAAATCTGTCATCATTGAGACTCAAACCCCAGAACCTCCAGAGAAGCTGCAGTGGCAAAATATTTTGCCTCTACATATTTTTTGCATAAATTTTGATAAAGGTATCTCTTACATTCACAGAAATGATTACCATATTTTCTATGCATTGGCATTTTCAATCTACAAAAAATATGATTATTAATACTCAGCATCAAAGTTTGGATAAGATGAACTTTACCCCTTGCTTCCTGTAGCGCAATTCATGTTTCTCAATGGGAACAGAACTTTCAACATCCCATTTCAGAATGACTTTGTCATCTTCAACTTCAGATCCACGGTATTTGGGAATATCTGGAAAACCTGGAAAATAGGAAACACAGAAGATCAGCATTTTTTATGAATATTGAAGGATACCTTACCAATAAGAAATTCTAAAAAAAATGTTGAATTTAAAATGAGAGAATATAAATGAAATTTCTTTCAATTTATATGAAAATTAAAAAGAAGAAAAGTAATAATTAAAAAAAAGTCAATGCATATATTCCTGAAGAGAAGAAAAAAAAATTAATAAAATTGTTATTACCTAGTAGTAGTATTTTTGAACAAACAACTAAAGACAAATGTTTTCTTAATTCCTGATTTAATACAACACTAATTCATATGTTATCAGAAAAAATAAAATCAGTTAAACTAGTACAGCCTAATGAAAACAAATTTTAACACAGCTCTTTTGTGAAAAATTATTTTTGTTTTTAGGAAGAATGTTTTCATTTCTGTTAAAACCTCTTAAAGAGACCCAAGTCAGTCAAAACTGGTTTCAACTATTTTTTAAAAAGAAATAACATTAGTTCAATATTTCCCCCCCGAAATAGATAATTATAGTTGTGAGCAGTAAATATTACTTTTCATGGAAATATTTTGTTAAAATTAGTTTCCATTAGGTAATACTACTTTTAACTGATTATGTTTTTGCCTGATAATCTAAAAGATGAAAATGATTTCTCAACCATACTACTACCACCTCATGGAAATATTTTCTACTTAGTTTGATTTCTCTAAAATGCTTAAGGAATAACAACAAACTACTAAGTGTATTATACTAAATAGTAAAAGTAAATTAGGTATTATAAAAGAAAATACAACATGCAATTCTTCTAGAATGTTGTTTGTGATTTCATATCAATGTAAAATTTGGTAAGTATTCATTCACCTAACAAAACAATGAGATTTCTGTCAATAGATACAGTGAAACCTATTCCATTGAGTACCTTGATTAAACAGTCACATCCAACAAAGGTCATTGTTTTTGTGGAACTGATTAATTGTTCCATAAGAAACTTGAAAAAATTCCCATTTTTAAGCAGCCCCCCTGAACAGATTCGTCTGGATATTATAGTTCAAGAGTAGGTGTTGTAATTTTATAGTATGAGCACTTGAAGAGATTCTACAGAAACTCTTTTCTTTCCCCATAGCAAATAATCCAATTAGACCTTGTCACTTTTTTTTCTTTCCCCTTCCCTTTTTCATTTCTAGTTAACCAATAATAATTTTTCTTTTCTAGTTAAGATAATTTCTTATTTCAATGGCGTAATTTATTCCCCCACAGGGAAATAAAAGTTCTGATTTTTCTAGAGAATAACAAATTCCATTATAATCTTCAATTTTTTGTTTACTATCAACCTGCCACCTACCAGTAAACTTTACTTCAAGATATTCAATAAAAAACATTATTTGTGAGTAATGCTCAGTGTCCAGCACTGGGTGACATTAAACTTATAAAGAAAAGCTACCTTACATGCCAATGGAATAAATACTTTTCAGCAAATTATTAAATATTCAAAACAATTAATGGCACGGTAGCTTTCAGAAACGTTAAGGTACAATCCAAATGATTATTTTACTTGCCAAGAAAACACAGGGCCAATAGATAATTACAATTAACTATTTCAAAGCACTCTACATGAGAAGTACATGAGAATGTGTACAGGAAAAATACATTTGCTCATGAAATGCATGTAGCATTCACTGCAAAATATTTTTTTAAATACATTTTATTTACAAAGTATTAACATGGGAAACTAAACTTAAAATTATTTATTCTCAATTTATTAATTATTTCAAATTATTTACTCTCAAGCAGACAATTTTTAACCAACTTTTCCGAAAAACATTTATAATACAGAGATATGAATAAAAGGTTACTATTAAAAATATAATGAATGTTTACAAAATATAATGAATGAATTAAAGGTTATTATTGAAAATATAATGAAGATTTACTACTTCAGGGAAAGATCATCAAGAAAATGTCCAAAACATACAAAACTGCAATTTGCAATAAATCAATACTTTTAATCATGCACAAGGAGTGAAATTCTATGTAGGTACAAAAGTTCATAGGCTGTAAATCATCCCTTGATTAAAGCAGACAATTTTTGCAGTGTTATTTAAGGTCTTTCATTGTGAACATGTGCTAACAACAAGCATTACATGTGCACTACCATAAAATCTGTACTATTGCCATGAAATATTTTTAAATATGATTTAGATATACTATCATCTACATGCACACTAAACATGTTATGTAATTGCCTCTTTATGTTCATCCTACAGTTGGCATAAAACATTCAATCTGTAGTTCTCCCACTGTACATTGATATTTGCCCTTCACAGTTGGAATACATCTACTGTAATATGATGTGAGTTAGAGACTTGTAAGATATACAACAAAGAATGAGTCGCACAAAACTGTATCGAAATAATTGCACTAATTATTGCCCATGTTTCAAGTGAAGCTTGAGCACTATTGGAATACATTATCTAAAGTAGGTCTGCTCAAATGGGTGGTCACTTAACATATCCTGACCCAGTGCTTATCTGATGGCCCACAGCTTGTAAGTCAAAGGGGAAGGGAGGGGATGGGACACGCTCAGGCCCAATCAGCTCTAGTCTAGTGACCGTGGAATGTGGGCCACTGCAGCAAGCCACTGTGGGCAGTCTGACCCCCTGTCCTTGAATTTGAGTATCCCCAATCTAAAGCACTGACCATCTGAGGGCTGTATTATTACTAAAAGAATAAATCTTTTAAATTTTATACATTATTCTTTTAACATCCATTCCTGAAATAAAGGCTGTTTTATGATCAACTTGCATTACATTTAAAAAATACAAAAAATAAGGAGAAATGGAGAATGCTGAATGGAAAGAATTAAATGCACAAAAATGGCAAAAAAATTAATATTACTGTATATTTCCAAATACAAGGCACCTTTATCCAATACCTTTTATCCAATTATAGTTTGCTAAATAGCATTAATAATAGTATATTTGCATATAAGTTGCAATTCATATCCACACACATAGTGACCATTCTCAATCACTACCTCGTTTTCAAATATACATCATAGCAATAATTGATACTCTCTTATTCTTATATTTATTAAATTTGCAACAACAGAACATGTATATTCTCAAGCTGTCATGATCATTCCCATGTATTGTTCTCGCTGATAATGAACAATGGTATTTGTGGTATCATCTAATAATCCCCTCACTGGAATCTAAACTGCAGACAATATTAAATTATATGCAGACATATTTCACCTGAAGCTAATGACATTAAAGCATTGCTAATGGAGCAAGTCTTAAAAATGCTGGTATCTGGATCCCTCAGAATCTCCTTTCATACCACTAATACTAACTGAGCAAGAACCTCAACTTGCTCTATCCTTTCACATCTTTAAAATGTTTCTGAAATCAGCTAGTTACCATCCTTCTCTGGAAGGAATATGGAGATATTCCTTCCTCATGCCAATTCATACAGAATAATTAGTTTACCCTTCTCCCTTCTCACCAAATCAAAACCTAACAAGGATGGCAATTTGAGTAATGCACTAAGCTTTAGGATCCATATGGTCTTGAACATACATCGATCATCATTATCCTCCAGACTCTTTTCTACATTTTATGATAACATCAATCACAAAATTTTCTGAAAGGACTTTTCTCTATTTCAGAGTGATATAAGCACAGGGAAATTATTCTTCCTAGCTCAATGATATAAGGCAACAACTTCTTACTATCTGCCGTAGTTTAACTCAACAGTGACTTATTGATTTTCACCATCAGTATTTCAGATAGGCACCTGCTTTGCACTCACTTCTTCAAGTGGAGTTATGAGGTCAATCAGCATTATTATCTCTTAGAAGGGAAAGTTACTTTGTTTACAAATATGTTTGTATAATGCTGAAAAGTAGTTTTTTTTAGCAAGCAATATAATTTTAACATTAGCAGGTTATTTTTGATTGATAAAAGAGCATGGTAAAAGAACTCATTGGTAGGTATGTTCAAATTCGTTGCATAGTGATGGTATATGATACAACTGTGTCATTCCATTTGAAGCATTTCAGAATGAAATAAATTGGCTGTTCGACCATCTTTTGTAAATTACTTATAAGTAGGTTATAGAAGCTTATTAACCTAAATTGCAATTGGAATTTAGAAAATTTTGGCCTGCAAATTAAAGCAAATTGACATATATAACATTTGTATTTAGGTAATATTTGCAACAAAAACTATTGAAAACAAATGAACAAATTTTGACTTTTAGAGAGTAATTTTTTAAAGAAGGAATGAAATACAATATTTTGAAACCTACTTAATTGGTATACTGGAGTTTGCTATCACAGTAATCTTTTACTTCTGTGAATTTAAAACTTTAATTGGTCCCCCACATGAAATATTACAGTTGAAAATTTGGAAAAAATCCAAAATTCCAGTTTTTAGGTTAATTTTTAAGTGGTATGCTACTTTTCCTTGATATTGAAATTGCTTTATTACATTCTTATATCCGATCCACGTTAGTCCCTTTGATTAGACGGGAAATGAACAAGTTATCTGAAGATGGCATTTTAGGTTGAAGGGTCTCTAAACATTTGATTCTGCTACACCAAATGCAGGTAAGACTAGCTTGCTAATTACCATATTTTTTGACTTGTAAGATTTTTTTTTGAAACAGATTGATGTTTACTTCATGAATACCATTGTTATTTCTCTCCATGATGAGCTACCAAAAGCAAACTTCCTTCTGACTTCTTACAAGAATAGTCTTTTCTCTTAACAATTCTCACAGTAACGTTGTAGTGTCCATTGTTATTCTTAAGTAACTACTAGTTTCCTAAAAGAATAAGAATTTGGTGAGATGATTTAAAAAGATGAGAGCTAATAAAATGGAAAACTTTAAAACTTGTTAAGGTATACTAAAATATTTATGCTATTCATTTATAACTATTTCCACTTTCTATATCTTTTGCTTTTTGAAGTATGTTGAATGTTTCATTTCTTTTTCACTTTTAATATCACTGATTTTAGTGTGCATTATACTGGGAAATATACAGTAAATAGGACATGCAAAGGAAAAAAAAACCATCCCTGCCTAATATATAATTTAATTAGTATAATTTAATTAGCATATATAACATAAATGTATTGTTGACAATATTTTCAAGAAATGTGTTTTTTCTAATAAAAAGACAAACAAAATACTGAAAAAATCACCTGTAAGTGTAATGTTTTTCTGTCTAATGCCGTGTTTATTTTTGGCAACGCAAGAATACGTTCCAAAATCTGATTTCTCCAGGTTTTTAATACGGAGTATATAGGTGTTGTTATTTGCAGAAACCTCAAAACGCGATGTTCCTATTTCCATTTCTTGCCCATCCTTGTACCATTTCAGCATTGGTTTTGGTTGTCCTGACACAGTGCATGCAAGATCAACAGTCTCTCCTTCCCCACTATTTATCTTACTCTTTTGAGCAGTCACTTGTGGTCTGTCTGGAATAAAGTAATATCAAGTGAATATTATTCATATTGTAAAGAAGATTGGAGGAAAAGATATGATAAAAATGTAAGAATTATCGAAGAAGAATCTTCCACAGGGTTAGTCTCCCTTTCAGTCTCACAAGGCAATTACATTGTTTCATTTATCAGGGTTAGGGAAAACATGAATATGAACAATATTGCTAAGTAATTCATATTTTAATTGCAGTTTGGAATAATAGTAGCCCAGTTACAAGGGATTGTAGAACCTATTTGCAGCAAATACTCACTCAAACTAGCATACTCCTTTTTCCTCATAAACCAAAGCAACATAATCACTTTGGAATTCTGCTTCATTATGAGAAATTGAATTTAAAGTGGTTAGAATGATGCAAATAAACATCATTTTCACATCTCGTAGTAATACATTTCACATCTTGGAATAAAACCCCTGATGCCTACTACAGACAGGTGAATCTTTCTTTGTTACTTTAAAACAGCATATGTTTAGTCATTACTAGGTGGCAGATTTTAATGAAATGTCTTTTTTTTTCTTTTCACTTTAGAACAATGTTGTTTAGTATAGAAATTAATTTTATGTTAAAACAAAAGGAAATGACCCATTTTTATATGATTTTTTTTCCCCACTTCAACTAATAATTCATTTTTTACATCTTTATGAAATTTTTAATGCATTTTTCACTGATTTCATTGATTTAATATCATTTTAATGGTACTTGCTTCAAATAATATTTACAAGATGCAAAAAATGTTCTCCAGTAAAAACTTGAGCAGCCTATTTGATTTCTTCACTCGAATTGTAATATCACCTTTTATATGTAATCTAAGGTTCCTGTAACACCTATCAGTGACATTGTCAGTTCGGCTGATTTTGGGATAAACAAAGATAGAAATTTCCTGATAAAGAACAGTCCAAAACCAAATGTTTGCCAGGTGAGTGCTCTTAAATGAATAGAAGAAGCCTCAATGACATCAGTAACATATCCAGCTTGAGTTGTTCATCTGAGGTGTTTTTGATCACATTTTTTACATAACTTTTTTTGTGCTTTTAGGACATTTTAAAACCATTTTAAGAGCATTTTATTAATCATTTTTGGCAATGTTTTAGATCATCAAAATCTGCCCACTAGTCATTACAATCTTAATTAAGCTATTCTTTATTGTTGTCCTTCTTCTCATTTTTGGTTGGGTCTTCTAACTAGCCATTCTACAGAAAGAATTGGATTCAAAAATTCTGTCCAAATTCTACTAAAGTACATCCCACACACAGCAAGGATTCAGGAGCAAAAGCATTTAACAAAACAGTGTCACAGAAACATCATGCAAATGCTGCAGAAACATTTAAAAATAAACACACACCCTCTTATTAAGCATACATCCATTTGTGTTGTTCATTCTAGGTGCAATTACATTATCATACATGCCACAAAGAGTGAAATACAAGAAGAAACAAAATAAAATGACATTAAATAATAAAAAAATATAAAGTTACCTCAATTTATTTACTATATTTCATACACAAATATACCAACACACAATGCAAAACCAAATTTAATAAATAATAATCAAATTAAAGACTGAAAATCAAGAAAACAAGTCAAATTATTTTGACTAAAAAAAGTTGAAGTCCAATAAACTAGAAGAGTTTTAAAAATCAAATTAAATATGATTAAATTCTTACTGTTTAAATAACCAACCAAACATTCAGTTAGAGGAAGATTAAAACTGTTGAATGAAAAATAGAAAGAGAAAACAAGTTCAATGACAAGCTTAGTTTAATTTGTCTTGAATACTTACTGGCAACATTTACTATTATTGTGGCGTCTACTGGCCGTCCAACATGATTGTCGGCAATACATTTGTAGTGACCTTCATGATGTTTTGTTACACTTTTTACAGTTAAAACACTTCCATCTTCATTGAAGGTAGCATCAGGAACTTCCCTGCCCTGTAAAGATTCTTCCATTGCCATTATTGCCAAAACACAGTTTGAAAAATATTAGAAAACCATCATCCACACAAATTCAAATTTCATTAATGATACTTTATCAATCTAATAATTTATGAGACTTCTCTCAACCAAAAATAGGAAACATGTTTTTATCAATAAAAATCAAATTACAAGAAAATAAACATTTGTTAGTGTCCTTCTAAAGTAATTCTTCTTCCTCTTCTTGAATACAAGCAACATCCCCAATCACAATTCAAGTTATAATACTTGTTTATTTCCTCTTAAATTAAAATTCTTTTGCAATTAAGTATTCTATGGAAATAAGGAGTTTCTCATATTTCATTGAGAATTTAAATTTATCATTACTATTAGATTTTAAGTTTATTTTCCTCCAAAGCAAAATGTATCATGCAGCCTTTCAAAATGTTTAGATCAGTCACCATAATTGGAACACTGAAGTTATTTAGACATTAAATTTGGATCTTCTCGTGATTCAGTGTATTATTGTCCATACCAGGACATCTGGGTACTAAAGAACTTTTTCTTGAAACAACAAAATTCTGACCTTGTTAATCAGAAGACACTGAAAACATTTTTCAAACAACAGTAACATGTCCTCAGAAATGACTCTTTAAGCAATCATCCAATTATAATTTGTGTGAAAATTTTACTTTTGATTTAAAAACATTAATTATTTGAAATAATATCCATTTTTTTCAACAGGGCTTAGGAAAAGTCACAACGTCACTAGTTTATAGTTCGATTTTAAAGAGTGACTTAAAATAACAAGAATAGTTAAGAAATAAGTAAGATAAAAATCATTGTTTCAAACCTGGAGGGTCCACTTGACAATAGGCTGAGGATATCCCCATACATTACACGTCAATGTCAGAGACTGACCAAGGGTTACTGATTGCTTTTGACTGTGACTCAGAATTTTTGCTGGAGCTGCAAACAAATGTTATGATTATGAAAAAATTATCAGAAAAATATAATACTAATATAGACTAATTCTTTTTGGGAGTGACATATAACTGTTACTGATACTGATTGCTGGGCTGTACTTTTAGGGCAATGTCTATTTATTAAGTATGAATACACTTCATGACTGTTATTAAGTTAGCACTTCTATAGTATCTATATAGGCCCATGTCCATTTCACCATTAGAACCTGAACATGCCTATTTCTTCAACATGTCTGTTTGGAGTCATTAAAACCATGAGAATAAATTTGAAACTATTACTGTGCAGAAAATAAAATTCAAACTGAAATCATTACATATTTACAAAAATCCCCAATTACTCTGACTGAACTCTGCAACAAAAGAGGCAGAGATCATGCACTGTCTTTTATTCCAGAATTAAAATATGCACAAACAGGTGAAAATAGAAATATTACTTTCTGGATTTAAAATTGTTACAAATAAAAAGAGGCATAGAACTATGTTTGAGTATTTATATTTCTAAATGTGTTTCTTCTAATATTTAAATCTTCTGACCTTGATAAAACTATCCAAAGTTAAACAAAATGTATGCCAATAAGACATTTTCTTAACATTTTAAATTGCATTTTTGAGTAATCATTCCGTCTATTTTAACATTCTTGTATGAGTTCATTAACACAGAGTAAAGAGAAAGTCATGTATTGTTGTGAAAAATCGATGTTGAGACTTTAAGGGCAATTTATGTTTTGGGAACCTCTAATGTCGAAAAAAAAATTATTTCTTCTTCTTTCTTTTCAAAACGACTGCCTAACTGTCCATTCAACCATCTATCCTTGAACAACACTAATGCCTACACTACACATAGGAATTTTCCAAAAATGAATATTCCTTGAAATATTTGACCTGACTCAAGTTGCTGCAAATTAAAATGAACCTTTAGTTTGTGAGGGTACACATTAAGACCCTGGGATATTTTCAAAATTTTATCAAATTTTAGAAAACTAATAAGGGAAAGTCTGTTCCATTCTGTAGCACCACTACTTTCTATCTTGGAAAATGTTATCATTATCTCAGCGAGATGAGTGCAAGTATAGTAATTTCAATTTACGAGATGAAGAATGAGAGCACATAGAACTGGATTTTTTTTTTTTTTTGTGAACTAAGGTCACATTGTGTGGACTAAGTGTTGTGTCTAAAGGTCACATAGATTTTTTTATAAATGAATACCAAGTGGAATTTTGAAGAATGTTGTGTGTGTTTTCATTTAAGTGTTTAATAGGAAAGTTAATTGAGTATTGCATTTCGTAGATTTCTTGTTTATTGAATTTGAAATTATAGAATATTTTGAAAGCTTCATTTGAGTAATTTGGTGCAAAGAGAGTGCAGAGAGCCCACGTTCCTGAATTTAGAAATAAGTTTGTATGACCTATCCTTGCACAAAATGTACCTGCTGAAATAATAAACTGATGGTCACATACCTTGCACCCACCTCAGGGACTCAAATTTACAACACATTTGTTTAAATTAAATAATGATTGAGTTGAACCGAAGTTGAATTACAAGTGGAACCTACTCATATTTTGTGGAATCATTTATATCTAATTGGGAGGGTTGTTGAACAATTTGTTCAAGATTTGATACTGTACTGTAATCTCAAGAGTGTTTTTCAGAAATATTTGGTGAGTGAATTAGCATATTGTGTCCAGTGGTTAATATTAAGATTGATTCATTCTAAAATAGAATTTATTGCAAAAATAGCTAAGAAATATAATATTGCCAGGAATTTAACTCCAGTCGCAGATAGTGGGAAGGAATTTGACGCTAGTGAGGACAAGGGGTATTACCAGAGGATAGAGAAACTATTCAGGTATAAATGCTCTTTGGAAGGTGGGGGTGTAAGAAAGACTAGTGCTGTATCAGAATCTCAACAGACTTCTCCGCAATCTGAGAATGTAGAAAAAGAGAGAGTTTGAATTTATGAATAGCATGCTTAACAGGGCCATTTATGAATCAGATTAAAATTAAATTGTGAATGCAGGCAGTGATTTTAGATAATAAGATTGCGACAGGCAATACCACATTAGAAATAAAATTTTCTGAATTAGATAGCAAACTAGAAGGAAAACTTTCAGAGAATAGTAGTAAATTAGTAGAGAAACTTTCAAAAGATAATAGTAAATTAGATAATATACTTTTATAGAATAATAGTAGATTAGAAGCAAAATTTTCTGAATTACACAGTAAACTAGAAGAAAAAATTCTCAGAATAATAGTAAATTAGAAGAAAAGCTATCAGGGAATAAGAGCAGATTAGAGGCTAAATTCGCCGAACTAGACAGCAGATTAGAAGAAAACAACAAACGTTTGGAAGGTAAATTAAAAACTCAATTTTTAGAATTGGCTGAACAATAGAAGGATAATTTTAAGGAGGAAGTTCAACAAGAGATTGCACAGGAACATAAATTTAAAGTTATGATTCAGGATATAGATCAAGGGCTAGGCCTTAAGATTAGTGAGAAAGCTTAGGTAAGAGGAGAAAATGGAAAAACAGCATGAGATAATGACTGCCATTTCAGACAGGCAAACGACGCTTGAGAAAGGGATAGATCAATTTCAGAATGTTGATTCTGAACTGATAAAAAGTTCAAAACTAATAAGTTGGATAGTGGAATTAGGGCCTTATTGGAGCAAGATGGTGTTTTGCAACATCATATCAATGAGTATTGGAACAAAGTTGTAGAATTGAAAATGAATATTAAGAATTCAATATTCAAATATTTTCTTTAATTTTTTTCCTTCAAAACAACAAAGTGCCCTTAAAAAATAGGCACAAATTGGATTTTCAAAAGTTGCCAAAGGGTAAATTTCATCCACGTCTTTCCAGAATTATAATATTGAATATACAGATTTTTGCTTGCTCTCATACTACATAAGGAAATTTCCATGTAGATCCAGGTTTTACTCTTCTTTAACATTCTTGAAGACATTTCAATTCTATTAGGGGACTGAAAAATTGGAAAAACATGCAATAATGTCTTATTAGATCTATATACATGCACTGATGGATAGCAGCTGGACAATTCTGAGAAAGCAAGCTCAGCCTTACAAAGTTACGAGACAAACCAGCATGAGAAAGCCTGTGTCATTCCATTGCACCCCCTAGTTTTGTAATAAAATCTTTCTTCAAAAACAGATATTTAAACAAGATCAATGAACAATGTGTTAAAAAATATGAGTAGTGTGGGTGTAATGGAACATATAACGAAAGCAATTCTAAAACCAAGATTTTGTCAAAAAGGGCTCAACATTTTTTCTTTAACTTTTTTCCTTGAAAAGTGCAAAGTATGCTTATAAAAATGGCACAAATCTCTGATTCTTTTTACAAATTACATTTTACATTGATTCAAGTTACAAATAATACAAGAAAGTATGTGCTGTTTTAACACCTTTAAGTTTTATAATGCAATCTATTCTATTCTTCAAAAGGAAATTTCTGAATTATTTCATGTAATCATTTCTGAAAATATTTACTCCACAAGCATTACTAAAGAGAATTGAAACAACAATCACACCTCATGTGTAAATTCTGTTAAATAAGTCATGTGTTTTAAGATAACTAGGACTACCCATTTGAGCAGAAATACTTTTGCAAAAGTCATTTATTAAATGAAAACTAATTTTAATGATAAATACGTGATAATTTTATGATAATAAAATTAAAATTCAGTACTCACCTGGTACTTTCAAATAGTGAGTCAAGTTGGCAAGAGGCTGGGAGACAATCTGGCATGTATATGTACCAGAGTCCTCTGGCCTGACATTTTTAATCAAAAGAGTCATATTAGGAAATCTACTAACACGTTCTTTGTCCCCCAAGATAGAATCCTTGACAGTAATGGTTTGAGATCCATTCAGCCACATCTGAACCATTTTACCTGAAGAAATCATTAAATATTATTAAACAATATAGTCCAAACTTTATCAACTTTTCATGAACATTTGCAAGACCATATTTCATGAACATTGTCAGGGGTTATTTTAAAAGATTTATTCACTAACAGATTGAGGATGAATTCTAATAATGAGTTTGTGTGTGTAATTAGTTCATATTTTCCTGTTTTCTTAATATATTCAGACTTTAATTTAAGAAATTTAATGATTCCATGAGAATCTTCTACTAATATAAAGAACTGGATATTACTGAATTGGCATTTAAATAATAAAATTCATTTTTGCTCCTCTGGTTGGATTGAGGAAGAGACGCCCTCCTCCCCGATCGGCTATGGTGTAATTTTTGTGTTATGGATGTACTTGGCGCTAATGCTTAGAGCTACCCACCACTATATAAAATGTGTTTCATTTTTGTGTTCCTGTACTAATCTACTTATTGTATGAAACTTTCCAAACAGTTCCTTACAATTATCTTAAGCAAATGAGAAGTTAAATTATTCTACTGTTTTTAAACATTTCTTCAATTTCCCATGGGAACCATATTACCATCTCTCAAAATTAAATCCAAACTTCCCAATTCACTTAGAATCCAATAGCATCTTATGGTTGACTCTATATCTACAATAAAATCTTCACTACACCACAACAGCGAAGGTGTGCTCACCGATGCTGTCCACCTGGCAGGGGAACATGACGTCGTCCCCGGGCCGCATGGTGTAGTTGACAGGGGAGGAGAAGAAGTTGGGCGGCGGGGCAGGGGAGGACTCCTCCTCCTCCTCGCCCGTGCCCTCGTCCTCGTAGTTGTCCGGCTCGTCGTTGTTGTAGTCGGAGCCGTCCTCCTCGTCGGCGGCAGTGCTGCGCCGCGCGCGCCCGTGGGTCACTCCTGCAAAACACGCAACGAGCACACGTTATTGAGTGCGATTCATTTGGTCGTGCCCCTGACGTAAATCAGCTGTTGCGATTTCAACCAATCGGAAGCTTGAATGTCACTACAGTGACGTCACTGTGGAGACGTTCAAGCCTCCGATTCGATGATTTACGTCAAGTGCACCATTAAATAAATCCTAGGGTAGGGATCGGTAGAAATATCTCCACCGTGGGTGGAAAGAGAAAACTGGTGGTCGTTCTGCGCAGCATCAGTTTGCATCATGAACCACATAACCACAGCAAGGGTACTTCATTTGCAAAGCCAGACTGGCCGCTGCTCGCCACGTTGCATGACGAGCGAGAAGTATTGAGATGCATTTTGAAAGCGTCTTAAAGTGACAATTTTCAACGGTGACCAATCAATAATAACCCGATGAAGGTGTACAAGATCCAATATTTAAAACAAAGGCTTCATATACCTGTTCAAATGACTTGTAACAATGTGATAATTTTGGTATCTGGCTGTATTTAAAATTCCCGCTAATACTGTGACGCAAACTGGTGCCTGAAGCTCATTGGCTGAAGTCGGAAACGATGCACAAGAGCTCACCCATCTCTTTCCATCGTGCTAGGGATGCGACATCGATGTCGATATTTGCAAAATGATATTTTTGTAAAAATATCGACGTATTTATTTAATATCGATATATTGATGCCGATGTTTTTACTTTGTTGATATTTTAGAATGAAAAAATATAATAAAAATACAACAATTTTAAGATATCTATAATTTGAACATTCTTTAGAATAAAGTCAAACAAAGAGTGAAAAATATCCAATAAAATAATAAACATTTTATTAATTGTTATGAGACTTTTTTTGATTTTGTTTTGTCAGCTAAATCTCAATTATAAATGAATAAACATGACCACTGTGACATGAAAACGCCCCCCTCCCCTGCATGTAAACACTGATGACAGAGGTTTCTAAAAGAGATTTGCAAACATCTATGTTCAGAAATATCGATGGTTTTGGGTCGATATATTTTGAACATCGATTTTTAAAATTTGGACGAAATCGATATTTTGGAACGTAAATATTTTTTTTTCGCATCCTTAACCGTTACGCGAGTGAAGTGATGTTAGTGTTGATGGCATCAGTGAGGCTCGATGGCACGGATGGCACATTAAAAAGTTCGCTTTACGCAGTTGACCACACAAGAGAATAGTTGTAAAAGCGGCTTGGAAACTACAAGTAATACGCGAGACGGGTTTAACAAAATATAATATGTTCGTTGTCATAATTTGTATTCAATATTTTACATTTCGTTTCTCGGATTGCCACAAATCTGCATCACGGGACAGCAGAAAGTGTAGCACGGGACAGCCAGCTTTACTACTCACAAGAGAAGGTAATCAAAACAAGGAAAATCAACTTTTTCCACTCCTAATAATTGGACTTATGACTATGGATCTCGAGTCATCCATGATCACAGATCTCAGAATCATTATTATTAATTCTGTTTTAGTAGGTATCCCCTACCAGGGACAGTGGCGCTAGTGATGTATATTACTCATCTTTCTTAATCACTTTCGCTGACCATTTGAGCTGCGATAATCTCTCAGAAAGGAGAGCACACATTTCCCAACAAACCACTTGCACTATAAAACATGCATTTCGAGTTCGAATGAATTCTGAAGGTTGGCTGTAAAATGCGGAACATTACCGACTTTTGGATTCAAGAGACCCTAGACAAACCCTTCAATCGTGGGACTCCCGAAGTTCTTTTCGCGTCTCCCCCCTTTCCTCTTGGCACGTGGTCGCGTGCGGCGCGAGCCACGCCCAACGCCGCCCTTCTCTCTCGCCGCATCTTCTGCCCTCTTTCTTTTATCCAGCTTGCCGTTCGCAAACATTCTTTTACGGTCGGAAGGAGCATTTGAAGCCTTATCATTGCAATAAATGCATTACTCGCTGTTATTCGTTTGCGCTTTAGTAATAATTGAAGTTGACATTGTCTTTACCGAAAAAAAATTGAATGATGGGTGCTTTCAATGGATTAACCACCATCTTTAGATCTGACGTTCAGGGAACAGTATTCGACCTGAAGAAGCTTATCATTGAAAATAAATTCGTTGATAAGTTGATTTATGAGTAACAAAGCTATTAGTACATCACTCGTAGATCAATAAGTTTCATGAACATAGAGCGACGTACTGTAGTGGCGCACGGTATTCGTTTTCTGACGGTGGCTTTCAGAATACTTCAATAGTATTAAATATAATCTTAACATATCAAAATGTACGTATGTTTGTTTCCCAACAATAGGTATTGGACGACTGAAGGGATTGCCAACAAATTTTGCACGATTACTTCTGAGAAGTCGAGAAAAGGTTTGCTTCTGAGAAGTCGAGAAAAGGTTCGCAACTCGAAAATGTTACCCTCAATTTGGGTTACTCGAATCACGCAATGCAAAGCATTGCCGTCGGGCGACAACAAATTTTCGCCAGAAGGGGCAGGGCCAGGCAGGGCGGAGCAGGCGGAACGTACGTCCGGTCACTCCAGCAAGATATCCCCCAGCTGTATGTTCCTCTACAAGCAATAAAATACAAACTAATTCTTATATCAATACAAGAGATTGGGGTTATTATTGTTCTGTCGTGTTTAAGAAATACTCCTATTGAGTTTTAAGCACGACCGAACTTCAGAGAAAAATTATAGTAATTTTCATTGTAACATTTAAACATACAATGTATCGCGTTATTTGAAGTAACTCTCATATCATCGTACTAACGTCTAAATATGTCATACACCTACAGAAGCATTCAATCATTACCATTAACGTTGTTGTAACCCATCGAAATGCAATGGTGAAGAAGAAGATACATGTCCACAGTGTACATAAAAAATATTGCACAACACATCGAAAATCATTAACAATTCTACAACCTGTTTCGAACTATGTAGCATTAAATCTAAACCATTTTATAAAATAAAACAGCTCGCATATTCATTTTGGGGGCAGAACGTTTCCATAACTCGAAAAATCAGGGATGCGATAAATAACATGCACAAAATGATGTTTAAACGGTACAATAAGAACAATAAGGTGTTCGAAATCATGAAAATTAAAGCAGCATGAGCGCACGAAAAATAAAAGAGAGTACGCAAGAATGAAACGCGGAAGTGAAGCCGGTCTGGACGGGAAGACGCGTGAAGGAAGCGGCGGTGGCGGTTGGGCGCAAAATGGCGCTTCAGCCAAATGTCACCGCCCCACCCCTAGTGGCGACCTTTTCCCTCTTGCTCGCTTCCACCCCAATCCACGCCCCCCCTTCCCTTATTCGGTCGGACCACAACATGCCGCCAGAGGCCCCCGCGAGGACCAGGCGCGACGCAACCACTTTCAGAAAGGGGGCGTAAGTTTTTAACATCAATAATTTCTAAACAAGCTCATGTCTTTTATGCGAGTGCGTTGGCGTGTGCCGTGACGAGTCCTGACCTGAAGCTTTGTCGACAGGAAAATCTTGGTTTCGAGTTCGACAGAGGCGGAATTTCTCTATTTAACTGGGTGTCACTGCCAGGGTATGAATTCTAGATGGCGGCTGGGATGATCACTGACAGCTCGGGCCAGGTGTGGCATGTTAGCGCTACGACCAGTGGCACAGCAAAGTGGAGGCAGAAGGAGCGGATACACCCACGTGTCACCATTGTAGGGGTGTTACCTTGAAATAATTTTAATTTAAAATTGTGTAATGTAAACGTTTTCATTAAAGATTGCAGAGGACCTTCGTCAATTTTGACGATAAATTTATAATTTTGTTATTTAATTTAAAATTTCTGAAATATTAAAGTATTATCAAGAAAAAAGGATGCAACTCACCTATTTGAAATAAATATTATTAATTGTTTTTCTATTAATATTCAAACAAACATCTTAATTGTTATATGTTGGAAATAATATGGATAACAGAATGATAAATATAATTTCGTTTTTAATATGAAAATTGATGATATACTTAAGAACATATTTTTGTTCATTTGTGGGAATTAACATTATATCTTTTGCCCCTGATGCCATCTACACTAGCTACGCCACTGGTGATAACCAAACCTCTCGCTATTTATAGATAATTATATGCATATTTGTACTTTCGTGAGCCATTATCGCATCACAATGTTCTTGCATTAAGACGGGGAGTGTGCAGCAGCCAGTCCGCTCTACTTACCAAGCCCGTGGCGCTCGACGAAAATGCCGCCTAGATGGATTGCGAATTGAATTAACCTAAATTTCGTAAAAACAACAAATTTTGGTTTATCATTTCCAATCGCAAACCCCCACGCTTTTTTCTCAGCCGCACAAAAGTATTCGTGTAAATTTAGGGGAAAATCGTCACAAGCTGCTTTGGTCTGTAGTTTTCCATGGTTTCTCCCATCAAAACCAGATGAATGCCAAAACAGTATCTTAAAATGGGCCGTGGACCGTGCGCAATATTCCTTCATCGCCCTTGCCAGATTCTCATCCTCTGTCACACATTTCGGGAGAACAGGCGGGAACTTTAGTTTATTCTGGTTGGGGCGGTGCCCCTCTGGCGGAGATACCTGGAGGAAATCCCTGCAAGTCATCGTGTAGGTTGGCGTAGGATCTGAAGTTTTAGCGGGGGAGGAATACCGCCCGGGATATATCACGGACTACATTAACGGGATTAATTACCTTAGCAGTTGACGCGGCTGGAAACACAAAACAATCAATCAATCAATCCTAGCATCACGGTTTCTGTGTCGGGCTCCGACCCCGTCGATCAGCACCCCCTCGGCGCTGTAGCGCTGCTTCACGCTCGCTCCGCTGCTTCTTGCCGCGTCTCCACCGCGCGTGCGCGCGCGCGTCGCGATTGTTTTGCCCGCGCGTCGCAAAACCGCCGCCAGATGTCGCGCGTGAGGCGGCACCAGGCGGCGGCAGCAGCGAGCGTCGACCTCACCCCGCTCTCCCTTTACCACTTCCCCACCTCCTTCCTCTTCCGCTGATGCGTCTGCCAGGCGCGTAGACAAAACACGCCACGGCGACGCACCTGACTCACCAGGCATCATGGGAGGGGGACAACTACCGTATTTAAGATGTGGTCCATTTTTATGTACAAACTTTAATAATTACTAAGAATTATTTCAATGATTGATTATTTACAAAAACTATTTAAATAAGTTAAGTTACTGAAAATAAAAATATCTAATTCACCAAGAATAACAATTTTAACGATAAACTCCACAAATAAAAGTGGTAGTATGAAATGAGCACACACTTTCTCGCATTATTTGAACAGTTACATAATACTTGAACTTTCAACCTGCAAAAATGTTTGCTCACGCTGGCGTTCAAACATAGACACTAAGATTTAAGATTTAGCAAGCAATTCACCTAACACTACACCAAGAGGCTGGGGCGACATAATAACTATCCCAACGCTTCAAAAAGAAAGTGAACATTTGCACTTTTCATTTTTAGATTTCAACGAAAATAGGACCTCCACCATTGTTATGAGCGTACTTTACACTATTCAAGAAAATATAAAAAATAAAAAATCGGAGCCATTTTTGAGAAAAAATTAAAAAGTTGCGTCTACATGAAACAGTACTTGCAAAAATAAAAATATTCGCTTCAAATTCAAGAGGTTTCCACATCGGCCAAATTTATGGAATAATATAAATTTTGGCGAAAATTTTGTGAATGGTTTAGGCGCTAGGTAGATGGTTCACAGGTAGACGGATCTTTTGTCGGAAATCACATCTTGGGTACCAAAGAACTTATAAAATATGGATTCTGATTACACAACGTGTCGGAGGAAGTAATTTACTACTTGTAGGAGCAAACACTATTCATTTTTTGGTATCAGGGACCCGAATTGTCGAAAAATCGCATATTTTCGCAGCAAGCATTACGAAACTATCTCTTTACTACCTAGTAGAATGCGAGAAAAAAACTGGCTTCTGGCACCAAAAGTTGCTCACCTATTAGAAATACAAGTGAAAGAATTCGTCACTTTCTTTCTGATGGCGCACCAACTTCATTCCAGCTTCACGAATAACCTCACAAACTACGCACTCAGAGTACAGCCAGTCATTTGGAATCATGAGAGATGGACCACATGGAAATGAGGTATCTGCCCGACACTAGTATCTAAGAGTGGGAGTTGGAAAAGGAAGGATTGCGGACGGACCGTGACCCTTGTTTAAAGTACCTTCTCCTCTGGCATCCACCTGGAATGGATCGGAGAAAACCACAGAAAAAAGCGATTATATAAACTGTCTAAACAAGAGTCTGTATCTAATAGCTAGTGTCTAGAGTATAGATCACCCCATACAGAGTATACAGTAGGCCTTGCTCCAGTGACATAGATGTGATTGAAAGTCAGTCACCGACAGGAATGAAATCTAGAAACTCCTGATCTACGAAGTTTCATTTACGAACTTGCAATTAAATACTAGTATTTCATCAGATAATAAAACAATTAGAGAAATGTTGGATTTCTCATTTTCCTCAAGATTTTGTAATAACGAATTAAAAGTGAGCGAAGCCTTAATTAAATCCTTGGTTTCGCACACGTCAGCGGTGACCGAAGCCTTGTAGTTGCTAAGGTTATACAATCGCCTTGTCTGCGTCAGAACGTGAGCCTCAGAACATTTGTGTATAAGGAGTTGCCTCAAAATCAGGGGCAAACGCTACATGTAAAAACGGATATAACTCCGTTTCATGAAATATCCCACTTAATGTTCATTGGCAAAAAATTATTATTCTCAAACTCTCTTCATGCCCTATTAATTCATTACAATTTTTGCGACCCTTTAAAGGCAGCAGAATTACTGGCATCAATTGCCTCCAGGAACAGAACAGAGTAGCTTGAATCCCGATACTAAATAAAGCGACCACTAAAGAACTGAAAATGAAATCTTCGTTAACATTGGCAGATTTCTCCACCCCAGTCCCCGAGCTCGCTGAGCCGACTTCACTGGAATAAAGAAAGTCTGAGGAACTAATGTCCATGGCCGATGTATATTTTAATTAGTTTGTTTTTTTAACTTACGAGACGTTTTACAGTGAGGAGGGCATGGATTTAACGCTCGATGCTCCATAACAAAATGGATATAACTTTTTTGGATGGACCGTAATAAAGTATTCGCGGCTCGAAATTTACGAAGGCCGACAAAACGCTTAATAGATGTTTCGCCTAATACGCCAACTCATGGGCACTCGAAGTTCAATTATGTTACTTTCAACACTAAGATCCAATTTAAACGCTTCCTTTTGTCCAGCGACTCCGGCGATTTAGCGCACGCTCGTTGTGATTCCGAAATTCCAGAAACGGCACTGCACACGTGTGCGCTCGCTAAAACGCTCGAGTCGCTTGTCCAAAGGAAGCGTGGATACGGAATTTGAGGGGACAGAGGTGAAGGAACGACAAAGGCCTAGAATTGTCTGAGTAATTGTATGTTCGCCTACAGAATTTATCTCACAGGAGCTTTGTGTTAGTTTCTGTTATTGGTGAACATAAACTGCTTGTCATTTTTCATCCACGGAAGCTACATAATTATCGGTCTTCGGTACTCTATTTAAATTTATGTATTGTTTATTACAAACGTAACGTTGATCGTGAGAGCAAATACTCTGTTCTAGAACAGCACTTGACATTTTTTTATATTATTACCCTCCCAGACCATTTACATCCCTCGATGATCACCAGATAACTACTCGTATTAAGACAGGATCGATCAAAAGCGATTCTCACTATCCTCTTTTCCGAAATAACCCCACATCGGACTCCGGCACCTCAATTCAATAGCACCATTTTCTTGCATTGTTAAACTTGATCACGTCCGAAAGCCGACTGGGACGTGCTGGTAATAGCCGACGACAGGCACTTGGGAAGCCATTTGAATCGAGCGTTTCGTGAGGAGAAAGGCATCGCTGGGATGCGAATAAAAGCTTGCACCAAAGTGGATATCTCGACGATGTCTCCGGCATAGTATTTGTGCAGATGGCTCGCGATTATTCTACATACAATTAAACGAGGAAGTCATCAGACAAAAGACCAAACATATTTTCCATTGAAAAACATAACGCACAAAGGTATAAAATACGTGCTGAAATAGTACGATCCCGCGTGTGGACTGGACAATGTCTTCACAATTCTTAGGAATATTTACACCTCTAGGGTCGTTTTTCTTTTATTTATTATTGTCAGGTAGTCCAAGAAGTTATTGAGTTATTTATTGGACCATACTAACTTTAGTGCTGTTGGGATAGTAAAGGCAATGATTCGAAGAAATTGTTCATTCTCAAGCAACAGTACACTATAATACATTGTATTACACATTAATAATATCCAACAAACTCCTGAATTATACGACCTGATTGCAAAGTGTACTCAGTTGGACAATTTCATAATAGCATTAATATTTATACTTTCCTGAATTCGATAATTCGCTCCTCAAACGTTGTTTGTTCTTTGTCATTGCCATTCACAGAATCAATCGACTCTCTGTGTCAGCAGTAAACATGTTTATATATCCATATTGTGTTCTTTCGTATGTTAAGGTTAGATACCTCGGGTAATCGCGAGCCTCCTGCATTTCTATGAAGGTTCTTTCCCACGAGGAAAAGTGGAGCTTCGCTATGGTGGCCGTGATTCCGATGGCTAAACCAACATCAATACTTGTATTTTACCAAATGTCTTCATATTATTTAAAGTTATTATATTATTGTACTATAAATTAAATTTACAGTACAATACCGCCAGGGGTTAGGTTTACGCTAGCCGATTTTCATGTCGGTGCGAAGAAGAGGTATAAAAAGAAGAGAGAGACGGTAGAGAGGTATGAAGAATAAAAGAGAGAAGAAAGCGAATAAGAGAATCAAGACGAAAAAGACAGACTCGACAAAGACGAACACTATGAAAAAGACGAAGAAAAAGAAGACGAGAGCGTTCGTATTAAAGGGAACGTCCTTTATTCACCGGCTTCTGTGAGTCCTCGGTCGGTCGGACACGGCAGGGCGGCCGGGGACCGGGAAGTAGGGGACGGCGGCGGTGGCGGCGGCGGCG
>BOPP01000036.1:6800306-6816895 GCA_017312745.1 Gryllus bimaculatus
GTGATCCTCCCCCGCTGATGGCGAGGTCCGGTGCCGACCTAGACCACGGCTAGCGGAGCTTTCCTCAAAGAGGATACTCTGGTCGTGGAACAGCCTAGCGTGTCGCGAAGTATCTCTGTGAGATAAGTACGGGTGCTAAAATAATTGTAATCACTACTTTCAATTAATAAGTTACTTTGTAGCAGAGTTCAATACATTCAACCACATTTATCATCTAATGAAATATGGTTGTACATAATCGTATTAAAAGGTAAGCAAATTGATAATAATGATGATAATTATGATAATAATAATAATAATAATAATAATAATAATATAATAGTCATTCAGATATCACATCTCAGCATTGACGTCATTTTCTGCTTATTAAAGTTTGGGAATGTTTTAAAAACTGAATGGGGACTACAAAAGCTCATACTTTCTCGGCATTTTGTAACGTTTCCATTTTCGAACATTCGGAGTTGAAGTCGAAAGCCGAACAAGCTGCATTGACTTCATAAAACTACGTATTTATTAGCACTAAGTCACGAATAATCCCTAACTATTACACCAAGAAAATAAAAAAAATATATAGTTGAAAGTTATCAATGTAAACGTTTCTCTTTTCTTATAAGGTACCACTTGTATATCATTCGCCAAATTATTTTACTTGAGTTTAAGTGGGCCATGAAAAAAAAAGTTTATATTTTCTTACATTCGTGAATGAAATTGGAACAAAAATAAGGATATAACCAGATAGCGCACCAATCAATCAACTAAATAGATGTCCTAGTTCGACGCCCCCACTGTGCACCAGAAAGCAACACGGTCGACCGGGCGGGCGCGGGTCGAGGCTCGCGTGGAGCCGCGCAAAGGACCGGAGCGGGCGTCGATCGCCTGACGCCTTTGAGAGCGCCCCTCCCCCTCCCCCTCGCCTGATGGGAGGGCTCCGCTAAGCAGAGACAAAGCGACGTCGCCGCAAGTAGCGCCTCGGCAAAGGGGGTAATCGGCTGCCTCACGGAAGACCGCGGGCGGGCGGAGGATTTTGGAGGAGCGTCCTCCGCGACTGTGCAATTCATCGAATTAAGGTTGGCCGCGGGGTTTCGGGGCACTCGGCGAATCTTCAAGGAAGAATTTCCAGGTCATGTCGCCAGAAGATGAAGTAACGTTAATTTTCGAATAGTGAAAATTTCCGCTACACTACTAAAATTGCTTGAAATAAAAACCACTGTGCATTATTAACATTGCTTGCATAATTTTATTTTTAAATGCATTTTTTATTCCTAAACACCATTACAATCACAGCAAAGCAATGTATATTACTAATTTCTAATGCCTTCATAAATTGACAGAAAAGTACGCAGCCTTCGGGCGTATGTGTGTAAGGCGTAAGGTATGGTTCCATTAGATGATCAGAAACGTGAGAAAAAACAAAAATATGATATAGTTTTGATTTTGAAAAATGCAATGATTGTGTTATTTCGCCTTAATTTGATTGTGTTATTTCGCCTAATCTTACCAACTGAATTATATTACCACAGCGTCACTACTTACGACAGCTTATGGTAGCGAATGTAAGGTTCCAAGGAAAAGTTGCATGTCGTTAAATATTTGCTATTCACTTGTTGCATTCTGCAACACGAACGGTTTTGATATTCTTGTTCCGTAAAAAACTGTTGTAATGTGATTGAGTATATTCTATGGTCAATTCATTGTTAAAATATTCAATTTATTGTAGTGTTATTCGATAGCATTTTAATAGTTTTTCTTGAATAGTATTACTTTCAGGAAAGCCATCTTGCATAGTTTTGTGGAAAAAGTGGAAAATGTATTACAATAACACTGATATTTTGAACAATCTTTATAGAAAAATAAATTATGTTTAAATAATAATTATCATTTACATACAAGCGATTGAAATCGAACGTGAAATAAACAGGCGATTTTGCAAGTCAGTGATATCTGAACAGTTCTCTCTTACATTATCTGTCAGGTATGAATACAATAGCTTTAAATCACTTGACAGAAGACCTCCCTAGGTGGCAAGCGAGATGTATCATTCCGAGATTAACAGGAGGAAGCTTACTATTTTTATAGATTTCAATTCTCTCTCTCTCTCTCTCTCTCTCTCTCTCTCTCTCTCTCCCTCTCTCTCTCTCTCACACACACACACACACACACACACACACACACTTAACGAACTGTAAACGATAATCTAAGATATTTAAAGACTGTTTAAAACCACTCCACTCAACGTGATAACATGAAGGCCGGTGGGTGTTTGACCTGTGGGGCGACGCACACCTGGTACAACGCGGTCAGCAACACTGCCTGCGTTCCATAAACGCCAGGAGAGCGTAGGATGTGTACAGCTCCATTAAGGAAGTTTGCCTTTCGCGATTGTTTGAATTCGCGCAAGCCCCCAGCGCCTCTGGCGGCGACACGGGGAACGACCCACGCGCCAACTTTGCACGTTACGTCGCTTCCAGACCACGCGTTCACTGTTTGCCTCCAGGGAACAGAGCACGGCATCAAATCTCAGAATAAATGTTACAAACTTCTAAAACATGGAGAGGTCAAATGTGATCATTTCCCCAAAGAACATTTCGTGGGAAATTGTATTCAATGACGTTAAACTTATGAACAAATGTCCCTGATAGCAACCCCTGAATGACGGTTAGTGTTCTGACTCAAATATTTTCGTGTCTGCCAAACACCAACATATGATAGGTTGCTTACCAATCAGGGGCAAATGTCACGAGTAACGTTGTTGTATGAAATTTTACAGGACATGTTTATTGAGAGGCATTTGTCTTCAATTCACGAAATGGTGTAAACGTTTGTATTATTTATTCAGAGACATTCTCTATACGGTACACCTCGAGTAAGACGGTCATCGGTTAACAAAAACTAATTTTTTCCTTAAAATCCGACCTGGAAACGAAAACACTATACAAACAATTATACACAATTTCATTAGGATAAGAATACGTAATAATAAACGCATACGAAATTTTGTACACTTATCAGCCATGAAGGTTTACGTTATATTGACATTAAACGATATAACTCTGGGTATAAAATATGTAATTTAAATTCTTAAAATATCAACTAGGTATATAAAATTTCCTACCACATGTTCACTGTCAAAAAGTGATAGTGTTATTATTATTATTTCATACTTATAATGAAGCCCATAAAAGCACCAATATTAGTAGACAAGTCAGAAACCTCATCATCCTGGATGAGTACAACCAGAATCTTAATCGCGAAATACAAGTAGCTTGTAGCTCCAAAGCTACGGGCGAGGAAGCGAAGTCAAAGGAGAGGCCTGGCCAGTGTGACGGGGACGCGGCCCGGCCCGGCCCGGCGCGGGGCCAGGCCGCCAGGTAATGGCCGTTGGCGGCGCCCGACTGCCCTAATTGCGGGGGCGGAGACGGCACGGGCGGCGTGCGGGATGCAGCTGGCCCTGAGAAGGCCGTATGGCGTGCGCGGATTGCACGCTGGGGCCGCATTCCCAATAGCTCGTGAAGGTTGATGGAGACAGGTTCGCAAACAAGTTTCCAAACCGTATAAACAACAGAGCTTCGTTAATCTTTCTAAGGCCATTGAAGGGAATGTGTAGCTAGTTGTTGCTTCCTACCCTGAAACATATTTTTTAATTCTTGGTTTTCGTATTATAGTAATATTTCATAGTTATAATTGCTATTCGATATCACTCCTCTATGTATTTATAAAAAAATCAATTATATCGTTACTATTAAAAAACGCATCGATGTTATAATACGATATAAAATGACATATTAAAGAATGTTATTTGTACTTTTTTGGTGAGTCACTGGTTTAACAAAGCGTGTGAATCATTCATCAGTGGCGTGTACTGAACAAGTTTTATGGAGTACGAACATTTTTTATCATACGAAAATAATCCATAAAAAATGACAAAATCTTCTAAAGAGATGCATTTTCCCCAAATTTTCAGAGTTGAATATTGTATGACTCAGTGCTTCAAGCAATAAAGTTCAAATCATTACACGCCGCTTTTAAGGCACAGGAATTTTATGGCAAATAATGCTAGCCTTATTATTATATACCTTGTCTGAATAGATCGTAGAGGCATATTCTAAAGACCAACTTAATTTTTTTTATAAAACCATCAAGTTTAAAAGTTTCAGTCAGAAAACAATTATTCGTAAAGAACAGGAAATAAAACGGAAGATTTGCTATTTGCAAAATTAAGAAGTATTACTCCTAATCGAGCAGCTGCCACTTCCAAAGAGCAGGGAATCGGGCACACTTCGGAAGCTAAGTGCCCGCAGAAGGTCATTTTCAGGAGCGAAGTCAGGAGGGGAATAATTCAAATGAGTGTAAGGGAAACGAACTATGTCAGATTCAGAGAAAAAGAAGCGTGAGGGATATTCGAACCTCCCTCTTGAGAACGGAAAAAGGTTGGAACGTTATGCTATAACAGAAGATTCAAACAGGAATTTAATTGATTTACTTGATTGTCTAATGCAATATGAAATATAACAAATGGTATTTTTATTTTGTAAGTAAAACTGTTAATTTACTTGTCAGCTTATTGCGCGTTGTTACTTTCCAAGAAATTTTTTCTGTTCTTTTAATGATGAGACGGATTTTAGTTTGTTTCGTGATATTGTCAACATAGAAAATTAAACATTCTCAAAAGGAATACATACAGAATTGTTTAAAATAGTTTACTTAACAAGGGCGCAAAGGGGGCGATTCTCGCACGAGTGCGGGAATTACCTCGCGCCCGTTTTACGTACACTATTTTTTAACACGTCGTGAACGAAACGCAATGAGTCACGTAAAGGAATATAAATTAAATATCAAATATACAATAAATACATTACTTGAACAAACGTATATAGACTCCAGTGAGTGTGAATAATAAACAAAAGACGTCACGACGAAAAATAATTGCGAATCCATGTTTCGCATACTGTGAAAAAATTACCTCATTTACACACGAAAAACGAGCATGTTAAGAATAAATTTATATCAACTTAAAAAAAATAATTGTCGCACAATTTTGAATCCCAAAGTTCTTCTGCAAAAATATTGATTAAAAGTAACTTTTGAATCTGCTGTATTCTGTAATCTGAGTTGTAAAATATATTAGACGTCCACATGAAAAAAATTAAGTTGATATATTGAATTTTGGTACGTAGGAAAGCGGTTGATTACGGTTTGGTATGAAGGGGAAAGCGAGAGATCAAAATGATCAACGTACAACGGAATATTTACGAATCACTCCGCACTGAAGATGATTAAGATCATTAATGACAATTACTGAGACTGTCAACTCTATATTTCTTGCCACCATCCTCAATATCCAAAACTAGTCATAATATACCGCACTCAGTGGAATAGACCGAGAGAACAATTCGAAGGAAGACACACTATTATTCAAATAGGAAGACAAATATTTCACTCCGTGAAAATCCTCCAATTACGAAAAACGGAGACTAGAAAAACAATACAAAAAACGAAAGAAAGAAAGAAAAAAGATCGTTAGTTTCCAGTGGCCCGGGACGTAAGCAGAGCAGCAGCGCGCCTCGAGCTGCAGGGGGAAAGCCAATACGCGGGGCGCGGGGAGGTCCTGTCATTGGCGCTAATTTCGAGGGCGGCCGCCCGTGCCGGCACGCAGCTGGTTCTGGCGCGGCGGAGGGAGCGCGAGGGCGCGGCGCGGGCGGGGCGGAAGGGGCGCGATCCGCGCTGGGGCGCTGCATTAATCCGCCGGGGAGCCGCTGGGGACCCGCCGCGCCGGCGCCGCGGTCGCCCGAACTCTCCGTCGCGTCTCCACGCGGCCACCGGCGCGGCGGGTGGGGTTGGGTGGACTGGGCGGAGCAAGGCTGGCAAGGATGAGCACAGAAAACTTGGGTTGGTTTGCGTGGCGGCGGCGGGATCAGCGCGGGGCGGGATGGGGCGGTGATGAGGGGCGAAGAGGAAGACCGATGGGCAGAGGGAGAGGGAAGGGTGGAGAATGACGGGAGGGGTACCTGAGAGGGCGCGACAGAGGGCGAGAGGGGCGGAGAGGGAGAGCTGGACGGACCACATAGAGCGGCACTGGCGAAGAGGGGCAGGAAGGGTCCGAGACGGGACTGAGTGGAGGGAGGGGACTGAGGGGGTGGAGAGGACTGAGAGGGGTGGAGAGGGACTGACAGGGATGGAAGAGGGGTGCGAGAGGGGACGGAAGAGAGATGGAGCGGCTGATACGGAGAAAGCAACCCGAGAAAAGAGTGTAAGAACGGCGAAGGACCTGAAGTCAAGGCAGAGGGAAGTATATAACAAGAGCGGGGCGAAATGTAGCAGAGTGAGGGCGGACACCAGGCCGAAGTGTGCGGAGGTAATCGGCAGGAAGCAACGGCGACGGCGGTGGAGCCTAACGGTTGCAGCGCGGACGATAACGAAAAGTAACTTCAAGGGCAGGCGAGTTACACGACGAAGACGAGAACGAGAGCGGACCGCGTGCGGCAAGGAGCGGTGCACCACTCTTGGCAAACACGCGGGACGAAGCTGGAGGTGCCAGGACTGGCGCGACACCGCGTCGGTCAGTGCGCGGACGCCTTGGAAGCGTGAGACGGAAATTGCGTAGGCGGCGAAGCGAGAGGCGTGGGGAGCCAAGGCGGATCGGCGCGGACCGCGACGAGTGGGAGGGTGGGGCTGTCGGAGTTGACGCCGCCGGTGCGAGATGAAAGCAGGCTGGTCGCAGGGATTTGGGTGTGGCAGAGAGGGTTCCATAGACGGGGTGCGACGAACGAGATAGCAAAGGTTGAGATGAAAAGTATGAAAGGTGTGGGTCGCAAATGAGGGAGAATGATTGATTGACTGTGTTTCCGGGCACGTCAACCCATATGTTCATTCGTTGCGTTAATGTAGCGAATTTTTAACCCGAGAGGTGGCGGTGATTTCTCCCCCTCCGTATGGTGAGAGACCCCACCAACTACATGTCGGCTTGCGTGAAATTTTCTCCTCTAAGTATGTCCTCTAGTAGGCCATTGCCTCACAGGGGACAAGCTCTAAGCTCCCGAATGGTGACCCAACGTGTGTGATAGTGAAGTTCGTGTAAGTGTGTGTATGTGTGTGTGTGTGTGAAAAAAAAGAGAGGAAAGGGCAAGGCAGATAATATCTCTCGCGGTCCCTGGGTCGTTTGTTAGAATACTGCTCCTGCATTCGCATACTATTGATCAGAACTGCCGACCAGGTGAATTCTCCTCGAGACGGTGGCTGAATCCAATCTAGCTGTATAGCTAGTGTCGAAAAGCCACCACAGTAGAGACTCAAACCCTAGAACACTCCGGTCGGAATCGCTGCAGAGACTGCGGCAATACTGGCTGAGCAAAAACTCCGCCGGTCCATGAGGTGGAAGTTGCGCCACCAGGAGCGGGCCAACCGGACGAAATAGGTACGGTGCATATCAGGAGGATCGATGCGGAAGATAATGGGGCGTGGGATGCAGAAGAAACGAGGATATTGATAGAACACGAGGATTTTCTGTCGCGAACGCAATTTGTGAACTGAACTACATATGCAAAGATTGATTGAGTTCGCATTACAGCTCCGTTGTAATTAGGGCAAATGAGCACTGCAGAGGACAATGTCCTGATCTAAGTTGAGTTCGGAAGTGGGAAAGCGTGA
The DNA here is from genome assembly GCA_017312745.1 of Gryllus bimaculatus. Taxonomy (NCBI): domain Eukaryota; kingdom Metazoa; phylum Arthropoda; class Insecta; order Orthoptera; family Gryllidae; genus Gryllus; species Gryllus bimaculatus. Next base: position 6,807,951 of record BOPP01000036.1, read on the forward strand.
AGATGGCTTCGAATCCAAGTGGAAATGGGACTAGAAATTGTGGGACGAAGCGCACGAGAAACGTTTAGGTAAGTGAGATCAGGAAGGGAGCAGAACGAACGGATGGCGAGGAGCCAAGTGGGGCAGGATGAGGCGGATTACGGCCAGATGGAGCAGGAGGGAAAGACGAGGAGGACCTGGGTAGAACGCCTTAGGGCGGGGGAGAATGCCACACCCGAGAACGGAGGGGCGGGGAGGCTGGCCGAGGAGGACTGTGGGCGGGACGAAGCGGGGTTGGCCTGGGTGGAGAATGGCGGGGCGGGGCTGGCGCCTGAATCGGCGGCGAAGCGTGCCCAGGGACGTGACCGCAGACGGGGCGCCGGAAACCACGGTTCACACCGCAAACACGGTGCGCTCACGTGCACATATGTTTAGGACAGATATTAATCACTACTACAAATAAATGTTTACGATACTTACTTTTGAACTGGAAAATCAAATCTCAACGCTAAGAAATTTACGTAAGATGTAAATTTAAGAAGCATGAAAGCTACATGTTTACACCGAAAGCGGTAGTAAAGGGAAATGGCGAGGAATCGTGTTGAAATTTGTATATGAATTGCATCTTCTTTCAGCTAATGAGCTTAAATTTCATTTAACATAATACTTTCGTCACGCTCAACAGACAGTTCCATGAAAAGAAAAACAAATTGGCACGATTGGAATTAACACGATATTTTTATTTACGGAAGCGCTACTTTAAGGAAAAACGTATTGGCATTAATTTACATATTCTTTTTATTTTCAAAAGCACTACTTCTGAAGAAAACATTGAGTGCTAGTAAATAAAATTTGTAAGAATATGTGAAAGCGATATTATAGATTAAAAGGACCAAACACAGGGTCTACAATATTTACTATATTTTTGCTTCTCCATTAACATGATATTACGCCTGCCCTATAAAATTCGATTAACTAGAAAATTCATTGCTTACTCAGCGAATGTAAATGAAGTTACCACATGGAGTACCTCTCGCGTTTGTTAATATATAAGTTCGTTTGTAAATTTTTCTGCATTCTAGTAAACTACGAGTCAAATTAAAAAGCACAAAATATGAATGATTCTGTAAACACGTCCACTAAATACCTGCCAGCATCACAAGCTTTGTCTAAAGAACACTCGTACATGTTACTAGTGTTTGTTTTTACACATTTAACACGATTTATCATTACGAATTACGAAGCCCGAACAAACACCTCGGAGTAAACTTAACCTCAATTACGAAATGTACTTTCTCTGAAGTTGACGACATGCGTTTTAGGTCACGCAGTGAGCTCAGCGGTGGAGTGGGGAACGGCTGGGAATATGAGCAGTAAAGGAACTTAGGCGCGTTTCGAGTTTAGCATGGAGAGGTGGGTGTGATCGGACGTGGGGAGGGGGGAAGGGCGGCCGAGATCCGTTAGTGGAACGAGGGCAGAAAGGCGACGAAGTGCCCGGCCCGACTGCTGTTTCCACGTGTGGAAGCCCAGGCGTGTTTCCCACCACTCCTCATTGCCGTTGCGTAGACTAACGAAAACGGAAGTTATGTCAAACCACTAAAATATTGGAGGGTTATGTGATTAAATAAGCCAATTTGGAAACGGTAGACCACTGCTGGTTTTTAATATCATTCTTTTGAAAAATTGAGGCCTGCTTACGCGCGTGTGCGGGTGTGTAGATGAAGAAGTCCGTGAATGAGTTGTTCGCAGTGGAGACGGAAACATCTTACTCCTGGACTAACATGAACGACGCGCTGGCAGTAAGCATTTTTCAGTAATGAATCATAAACATACACACAGTGTGCGTGACTGCAACGCGCGTTAGAAATAATAATTCGTAGGTACACTAACAGACAATTTGTTGGGTAATCGAGTATATTTGAGCGGTGAAGGACTCATAGTTTACAATCACTTGAACACAGTCACTGATTTTCGCACGATGAGTAATAAAACAGTAACAATAAAATAAAGTTATCCACCAGGAAAACTTATGGACTGAAAGGGTTTGCTCTTTCCAAAGTTCAATGGAAATAAAAGAATTTTGAAAATTTTATAGACTCTGCGTCTAATTCATCATAATTAAAGTGTAATTGACTGTTTCGCAGCTTTCTGCCACTCACTGACCAAACCAATTTGCCAAATAACCTACCAAATTAGTATTGAAATCCTCGTCCTCGTACATACGAATGGGTGAAAATCAGAATGGTATAAGTGACATTTTATAAATTCTCAGAAAACGTGTTTATTTTAAACTATATTTTAGTGGAAATGTAATTTCGTTGTTTTAACGAACAGTTGAAATGCCGTGGTTGTAATGATGTAACAAAGCACTACGACTTTACAGTAATATTGACTTAAATAAACATTTCTCAGAATTTATAAAATGTCACTTACACCGTTTTGGTTTTCACCCATTCATATAAAAAAACCCTATCAAAATGCCTGTTCTTATTTGAGTTAGAGCAAAAATGAAAATATTTTAATGTTGTAAATTATCTTCAACGTATGAGGCATGTACACTAAATAATGAATATACTAATATTTTCAGTGAGGAATGGTATTTCTTTGAGAATAGTACACTTGCAGGACGGAATTCCATGGAATTTCTATTAGCTTAATAAATAAAATACAATAAGATAGACATTTTACTGTGGGCAAATCGGCAATTAATATTATCTAAGGTAATCTGGTAGTAATAAGCATGAATTAAGGCAGAGGTATCTCTTCTCAGCGCCCGAAATAGTTACAACCTTGCAATATGGGAAAAATCTTCTTAATTAGAAACTGGCAAAATATTTAATATACACATAAAATATAAAGATTCTTGCAACTCTACTTCCTTCTGAACAACTCAAATATTTGTAAAGCAACTTCACTTGCTTGAAACTAGAAGTAAATTATGTATTCGACAAACGAGTACCGAACGTTTAATTTCTACAGCTACTTCATTACCGTCTGGCAGCCTTTCTCCTTTCTATGAATACATGTAATTGAGTGACCGTTCTTCCATCGTGTGGAGCAGGAACTAATTATCCTTTCCGCACACGAGAACGCGAAGCACTTCACTCGCGGAGCTGCAATCTTTTCATTTGCGAACCGCAGCTTCCCTCAGTGCACTCGCCTGCACAATGCGCCGATTCCGCGTCATAGTGCACCGCTGCAAATGTCAGGGAGCGGCTCTCCGCTGCAAGCCACTCGTGAAGCACCCTCTGCAACCACCGCCAAGAGACCTCAGCCACATTGCAGTGACCACTGACGAGTGATTCGCTAATACTACTACTGCTTCATAACTAGGGAGTAACATGAATGAGTCATTTTAATTCTCGCTCTCTCAATTATCAATAAGACTAGTCTTCCACATGCCAAAATTCTGTAGTGGTTCTAAATGGATTAGATAAAAAATTTAATATCCGATCTGCTTTTGAATGATCATTGAGTTTCGTTTTGAAAGGAGAATTACGTTAATACGGAGAGAATATTCCGATTTTGCGATTGAAAAATGATGTAAAGGGCAATATTAAGTCATATTAAATGGGCCCGTTCTGGAAAAGAAAGAGAAAGAGGGAAGGAGAGGGACTGGGCGGCGGAGGCACGTGGCGAGGACGATGTGGGGGGAGCGCGGGGAGGTGAACATAATAGTCGGAATGAGTGGCGGAGCCCTGGTTTAGTGTGCAAGTTGATGGGGGCAGGGTACATTGGGATGGTATGTATGAAACGGGATGGCTGGGCCATGTTCGTGGGAAGGGAATGATGAGCAAGGGATGGCGGCTACTGACATCGGGAACGGAGGTCAGATAACGATGGCGAGATGGCTGTGACAACGCGGTGAGGGTGACGAAGGCGAGATGGCGGTGACGGGGAGAGGGCGTTGTCGAGGAATGGGCCTGAGAAGGTGGGATGCGGGGCGTGCGTTCGGCGACGCAGTGGGCCGTGCGCCAGAGCGCTTATGCACCGCACCGGCGCGAGACTGGGCAGGGGAGGGGGAGGCGAGCACGGCCGCGAGGGCGGCGGGGGCGGCGTCACGGGCGTCGCCACCGGAAGTGTAGACCGGAAGCGCGGCGCGGCGGCCTCAAATTGCTTGGCGTACGCTTATGAGCGCATTGTTCGCAGCATTCGCCAGCCCCGGGCGCCCGAGCTCCACGTCACAGCGCGCCCTACTTCTTCATACCTCCGGCGTTGCCACTCCGGCCACAGTTATTCTCGCTAATACGTTCTGTGTTACGTTGCGCTGCGCAACACCGGCAATTAGCATTATCGCACAGGAGCTTCTCATCTATCCTCCGACCTCCATATCCGTTTCTTCTGTTCATGAGGAGATTTCATTTAATAACTTCAACGTTGGAAACGCCGAGATCCATACTTATTAATAGACACGTGGATATGGGAAATTACTCCTCCTTAAAGGATTTTTACTCTTTTAAATAAAGTCATGGAATTTTAATTTAAACAAATGAATTTAAAATATTCATTGTAGTTCAATTTGTCGTTAACCAGATCATCAGATTTTCATGACAAAAATTCCATTAATAACATAAATTGTTTCAGTGAACGAAGTATTTGAATTGTCTCTGCTCTTATTTCCAGTTAATTAAAAAGTTAATTTCAAGAGACTCGTGCGCCTGTCTTACTCCATGATACTTCTCCGCACAACACTGCAGTGTAGACGTCTTGCATACTTGCAGGCTCTACTAGAACAGCGTACGTCGACAGACTTCAGTATTCTTATGAATGGCACCGCCTCCACCACCACAGAAGCGATAAAAGCGTACTTCATTAGCACGTGGTTTGACTCGAGGTTGGTTCATAGGGTTAAAGGAAGAGATTTATACCACCAGTCACGGGCAGTTAGGCAAGCAGTTTCGGACGGAAAGAGAAACCCATAAATGCGGAGAAAGACGACTTTAACCAATGGGAAAACACGAGAAAGTTATTTCCACCCTGCTGGAGACTCTACAGACATTAACTGACAGACTCACAAACATAATAAAGCTACGTAATTGGCACGAACTACCACGCTCTAACTCAATGTAATTTAGTTAGAATGCTTTAACAAAATTTAAGTGTACGTCAACCAAATATACTTTTGCAACTGTTCATTCATACACGGATTCAATCTGATTTGCCTTTGCAATCCACACTACAACAACCAGTCTCATGTTTATTATAACCCTCGCACCGGCTTATTTTCGGACATACTCGAGATGAACGCTGCTATGAATATGCTGTCATGAACAATGGGGATTTTAATTGGTCCCTGAGCCAACCTGTCCAAAACGGCTTTGTCCACTACCGATTCCATACAAAGAGATCTGGATTTGAATGTCCAGTACCTGGATGGGTAAGGTCATCGGTGTGACCACTGCAGCACGGATAACTGTTTAGTGAGTGATTATAATGTTTCGTGGCGCATCAACCGCTATAGTAAGTAATCCCGTTAGTGTAGTGCGTGTTATATCCCACAAGGTGACGCTGTTACTCCCTCGTTACACATCGCGACGTGCCCTGGCGTAACCCTCTAAAAGGCGCCGAACTGCGCCGTTGGCCACTTTCTTCGCACACGCCAGGAGCGGCGAAGTCCGCGCGGCTTGCGGGCGGACGCGCCCATTTAGACGCATGTATGCGCCGCCTTTGATGGCACCTCTGTCGCCGCAGCACGCATCAACCACAGATGATTGTACTCTAATAATGTGGAAGATTACCGGTGATAATTCCCGGCATAGTTTCATAGCACTCGTTTAAGTTAAGATTAAATGTGCATTCTCTTTTTTAGAAGCGGAGGTAAATCCAAGTTTTCAGAGAGTCTTCCTTAACCATAAATGACAAATAGCCATTTACTCTTCTTGAGTCTAAAAGGTCGTCTCTAGTCTAAGTAGAAAAGAAAAATGTTGATATAATAATGAATGTAAAGAAAAACGATATTAAAATATGATGGCTAGCAGTTTTCGACGGCACTTGTGGTGATCATCTCTACTCGTATGTAGAATAGAAGGCAATGGTAAACCACTACAGTGATCACCTGCCATGTAAAAGTGGAGGTTATAAAGAAGCCTCCTCCCTCCCTTTTACGCTGCAATGTATTAAGTATGGAAATCATTACAACGAAAAATATGTCAATTTTACATTATTATCTTGAAGTATGGGTTTGTTCAGACGACACACAAGCGGGCTGAAAATTTTCATTACCTCCAGCTCCAGTATTTTTGATTTCTTCCGGGAGGATAATTAATTATCCCTCGAGCCGAAAACCAGTGATTGCCTGTACTCTACATTTCCCAGAAGTGGGTATCTACAGTAACAATTTATTTTGCAGGGCATGAGTAAAATGAGTTTTGTGAAGAAAAGTAACTGCCCACTACTTATGGTAACTAATTGTTGGAATAAAATTTTCTAAAATAATTCTAATGCGTCTACGTTTTGTCTAATGTGACTACAGCAACAACACACATTTGCCACAGAATGCAACACACGCGTACACAAAAGCCCTGAGAAGAAAAAGAATACTGCAGAAGCTGGAGAGAAGGGGACGAGAAGATTGAGAAGCGACACAAGACACTTGTGTGAATCAACACCACACAATATTTGTAAAAAACATTACTATACAAGTGGTATGAAGAAGGGGGTTATCAAGCTACGAAACCGAGTTTACAAACATTTAAAAAAATGAATTCAGTTGATCATTTTAAAAACTTTCATCAGAAGTAATATATATTTTTAATCTTTAACTTACTTTGTCGTATTTCAGAAAAGTATACGAGTAACATTTTATAACGAGTGATTGAAAAATAATATAATACAGAATTCGAGAGAAAACTTTTAAACGAAATGTTCAAAAAATAACAAACACACACACACACACACACACACACACACACAATCGAGAATTAAAAAGCAAAGCATGTAAATTGTTTTTGAACTCATAAAATATTAGAAGAAAAATAATTCACCAAAATGCCCTAAAAATCAAGAACTAAAACTTACATGAGTTAATGAAATTTATTTCAAAAAATAAAATCCTAAATTAAAAGAAGGGTCGCAAGAAAATACTAAAGAAACAAAGAACCTCTAACGTACGCAAAAATACAGCTCCCAACGAGAGTTCTTATAGGGATGAGGTATGTAAGCGTGTGGTGGGGGATGGCGTTAGGGAGGAGTAGGCAGTTGAAGCATAGGAAGGCTTAGAAATGAGGGATTGAGTAAGCGTGATGGCAGATGAGAGAGAGGCAGTAGGGAGAGGGCAGTAGAGGAAAAGGGAAAGTCGGCGTGTGTCCGAGGGAGGGCGAACGAAGAAGGTTTGGTTGGGCCGATGTAGGAGGAAGAGTATCATCGAGTGTGAGTAGGAATGAGTGATTAGCAGCGAGTTGGAGTGACTGTTTAGGAGTGAGGAGGAATGAGTGAGTAGGAGGGAGACAGTAGAAGTGAGTGAACAAACGAGGAATGAGTGACTGAGAGAGTAGGTGTGCGTAAGTAGAATTGAGTAGAACTGAGTGAAAATGAATGAGTGATCAGGATTGTGAGAAAATGAATGGGTGATTAAGGAAGAGTGAGGGATGCGTGGAAGTGAGGAGGAGGGAGTAATTAGTGGTGAGTATAAATGAGTAAATAGAAGAGTGGGTGGGAGGGGATGAGTAGGAATGTATGCGTGGGGGTGAGTAAGGAGTACGTGAGAAGCGTCGAGGGCGCGGGAGGAGGAGAGAAGGGAGGAGGGGAGTGTGGGCCGTGCGGAGGCGGCGCCCACAAATTACGCGCGCCGCCCGATACGGCGATAACGAACGCTGGCATGCGGCGCGGAGTGGCGCCATTTTTCAGCCGGAGGCTTCGGCGGTGCTCCTACCACCACAGGCACTCTGCGATGGGATCGGGGAGTGGATTTTGTGGCGGTGGCTGTTTCGGCGGTGGGAATGACCATGGGATAGTGACGGAGGAAAGGAGACTGAAGGAAAATGCGGTGCTACGTGAATGCCAATGTAGAGGGGATGAGAAAGAAATATTGGTGATGACATGCTGTGGAGAAGATAAATATAATATACTTGCACTGATGGAGGGAGTGGAAGAGTTATGTTGGTGTGGGAGAGGGTGTCAGAGGTGGTGGAAGTGGGCAGATGCACTGACAAAACAAGTATAAATGATAAAAGTGGAATGCAAGAGTCAAAATAGAGATGGAGTTAGTGGCATAAAAGAAGCTGGCAAGTTAAGAAGTTGAAAATATGTTACACGTCTGGAAGGGGGACTTTTTTTACGTAGCAAGCAAGTGAATCGACGAGAATTAAGGTGAAAAGTACTGTACGTGTAGCAGTTACATTCCGATTGATTTCAATTTCATAAGGAACAGATTTGAAACAGGTGATACAGTATGTTCGATTATTTGCTCACAAATCTACAATGACATCTGTGACGAAGATACAACGATGATACGATACGATACGATTCGCGTCAGTTAAAATTAAGCGGAGGCCCTTATGATTGCGTTTGTAGAGATACGATCGGCAGAGAAGAACAAAAGGTACTTAGCTCGTTGCTCAAAAAGGTGCTCGAGAAAATTTCTGGTTCTTCAAACCACATTCATCATTGCTATCTCAATGGTTTAGGGGCTACAGGGTATGTGAACATGAAAACAACATTTGAAAATAAAGACAGGAAAGTTGGATTTCAACCTGCCGCACAAATAAACATAGTAGGTACTCAGAAAAAGGAAGGAAAACTGAGGGATGAAGAAGCAGAGCCTGTACATGCAAGGAAGCCGAAGATCGATCTCTTGACAATCGATAACAACGATTTGGGACCCTCCAATGGGGACGCAAATGGAACCTTCAAATAGCAGCATAAAATTGCGCTTTCTTCGGATCTTGGGACAAGAAAATGCAAAGTACTTCGCGGAACATTACACACACGCGAAAGTCAAGGTACAAACACCCATTGGGGGGGGGGGG
>BOPP01000036.1:6822043-6865307 GCA_017312745.1 Gryllus bimaculatus
TCTCTCTCTCTCTCTCTCTCTCTCTCTCTCGGTGAAACATTGCACCCAGGCGGGGGAATGTTCTTTGGAAATGAGGCGGTCGAAAAATCATTAAGAACATTAAAAAGTTCAACTTTAGAAGTTCTTTCCTTTAGATTTTTATTTTTCATTTCATTCCAATGTTTTAAGCCGATTTTTTTGTGAAATCAATTTGAACCTCTAAATGATCACAATTGTAACACGCAATGTTAGTATTAAACTAGATTACGAATATAAGTAACTACTGCTTCCTGCGGCCCTCTCGGGTGGATCGGTGATTAGCGTGCTCGCTTTTCACGGCGCATCCCGGGTTCGATTCCTGTACGAGGCAAATTATAACTGTGCGTTTCCTTACAAACGTTCCAGTACCTATTGCTGGGTGACAGTGATAAAGCCCACCCGAAGGTTAAGAAGATCAGTATATACGGTCAAGGAACATTTTTGTGTTAATCATCATAAATCTCTTAAGCCATGTCGACAGACTGGGTCACCGCTGGTCGGCTAATATTAATAAAAATACATCGTGATCCGTAATGCCATCCTGGGAAGTGATAACCAGTTTACATATTTGTTTAGTCACAAGTATTCGTGCTACGTTATGGAAGTCATAATCGCTAAAGATATCAATTAAATGTGTGGTTCATAACGAGACATTCAATATTTCCGTGTGGAAATCGTATGTCGAAGAACTTTTCACTTGTGGTGGGATTCTGAATCGGCGCAACCAATGTAAACACGATTTACTTAACCTACGCGTCCGGTGACTATCGTATAGAAGAGATGCAAACAGGGTAGGACGAATCTTAAAGTCGGCTTTGTTAATTCACGCATCAAAATATTTCCTTTCGAACTACACGAGATGGACTTTCCTTTCCGGACTTGCCTTATACATCCACATGATACCTCGATCGTCCCGTGACCGAAACAAACAGCAGATGACCAAGCCCAAAGAGGGAATGGGGAGAGCCGCATGAAAATACACCCGCAAGCGAAGCATTACGCAGATTGACACGAAAAATGAAAATAATCAGAGCAAGAGAAATACACACCAAAAGGACCACTCAATATCACGCAAGTATTCCTTTTTAAAGAAAAATCAATTAAAGAAAAACTAAAAACAAATTAAGATATTACCAATTTTTGGGATGACATATTCCTTACAGGGGGAACAAAGGATCATCAAAGCTTCTAGTAGGTTTAACCAGCAAAATAAACGTCTTCTTAATCGTGATAATATCCGAGTACCACTTCTCAATTTTCGAAAAAGCAAATTTTCCGTCTTCTTTTCACTGCAGACACCATCACATGCCTTATGGACACTTCCATCCCGGACTGTGTGTGTCTGGCCCGACAAAAAATCATCCACAACCAGAGCATTAGGCGGGGCAATACAAGTAAGGGAAACCAAATTAATCAGAATAATTAGAACGGTAGGACGAAATATAATAAGTAGCAAGTGTGGCGGACTGCTGTAACTGTGACCGATTCAAACAGCACATCACTATCCCAAGCAAGTAGTGAGTGGATGACATGGCATGGAAAATCACTCCCAACTGAGGTATATTGTTAGGTATATACAAGTGCATCTAAAACAGGGATGTCCAACTTACAAGACTTTAAAGGTCACAACTAAAATCTTCAATATGGTTGCGGGCCGTATTTTCATTACTCGGGCGATCCACATCTGACTTCCACGTAATGTTGATCTTGGCAATTTGCTAGACTGCTCCGAAACGTGGGGGGGATGGAACCATATGTAATATCAAGCCGTTATATGGAAAATGTAGAAAAACACATTGAGATGATTTTGAATTTCTGAATTTACTAGAAAAAAATCTTTAATCTAAACTAAATTTATTTTTACATTTAGAAAATGTCGACTCCCAGAGGGTGCATGCGCTAGGCGCACGATGTTCTCGCCCGACATGGAAGCGAAAGACTTCCACTTTTGGCTAATGACCACAATAACTGGCACTGTGGGTCACATGACAGACCTCCAGTTGGGCAACCCTGATCTAAACAAATGAACCATAATAAGCACAACCAAGACGGCAGCCGATAGTAAGTACGGCAGCCTGGCCTTACCGGGGTCGGCACAAGGCCTTTACCCTCCCGCATAGCACCCGGGCGGGTGGAGCCGCCCGAAAAATCGCCCGCAAGCGAAGCATTACGCGCGGAAAGCGCGGGCGGGCGACCGGAAACGTGGCGCGGGGCGACGCGGGCGACGCCCAGGGCGCAGCCGCGGGCGGCGCGTTTGTTCCGGCTCGCATTGTCCCTCGGCGCAGTTGCTGTTTGTCCCGCCGCCATTAGAGCGCCGAAGCCCGCCGGGCCGCCGCGGCGCGGGCGGCTACAGCGACCGTTCACGGTCTTTATGCTCTTCTCTTACGAGCGCCAGCCGAAGAATGCGTAATGGGCTGGATGACGTGGCGCGCCTTCCGCTTCCCGTCCGACGAGGGCCATTGCACCGAATTGACGCTAGTTGAAAGGGGGCGTGCTGTTTTATCGACTGAGTTAGAGAATATTAGAAGACTAGTTGATTGCCGTACGTATTTAGTTAGCATTACTAGAGGGCGGATTTTAATGAAATGTCACTTGTTTTGTTTTCACTTTCGAACAACGCCGTTTAGTATAGAAATTATTTTTATGTTACGACAAAAGAAAATGAACCATTTTATGGGTAATTTATTTGCATATTTCGCCAATTTCAACTAATTAGTTTCTTTTTTTACCTTTTAACGTCATTTTTAATGCATCTTTTCGCTCATTTAATTGATTTTAATATCAATTTAATGGTATTCCAACAATTTTTACGAGGTGCAACAAATGCTCGCCATAGAATTCCTGAGAATCCTATTCGATTTCTTAGCTCAAAAATGTCAGCCGTTGGTAGCACTAGGTAATCTAAGGTTCCTGTGACGTTTATCGGCGCCATTGTCAGTTCGGCCGATTTCGCGATAAATAAAATATTTTCGGCCGATTTCGCGATAAATAGATTTATTTTAAAGAGCAGTCCAAACCCAAAGTTCCAAGCTGAGATCACTTGAACAATAGAAAGAAGCCCCGATTAACATCAGTTACATATCCAACAACTTGAGTTGTTCATCTGAAATGGTTTTGATTCATTTTTTACGTCATTTTTCTTTGTTTTTAGGGCATTTAAAAAGCATTTTAAGAGCATTTTATTGATTATTTTTGGCAACGTTTTAGGTCATCAAAATCCGCCTCCTAATCATTACTCTCTATTCAACTGCCATGATCGCTCCCAGTCAGCCTGCTCTTTTGCACCGTCTGCTTCTCCCGTATTGAATGCATTCCGGGTTGCATTCTCAATTTCATTTTACAAATCCTCACCTTCCCACTCTCCCCAACCCCTAGAAGCAATAGATGTCTCTTCCTTCACAGTATTGTTTTTCACATTGCAAGTAATATGAATCCAAAGTTGAATTAAAACTGTTCTAGGCATTGCAGTGTTATGTTGGAATATAAACACACATAGATATTATTGATAAAGATCATATGTGTACTTATATTACGCGGAAAATTTGTTCCCGTAAATTATTTTCAGGACATGCTCTTAAGATGATAATTATTACAGTAATATAGTAGTTACTTATTTTCATATTGATATGTATTACAATTATTTTTGTGAACTAACGCTATTGAAGATGGAGTAGAAACAAACTCAGTATAACAAAATATCCCAACAAAGATAATGATGATGAAATACAACAGAAACAGCAACCCTCGAAAAAATACATTGAGTAGGGTCTCAAACAAATTCAAACACTTTTTAAAAAGCAATGAAATTCATAATATTTTGAAATATTTCATTAATATCATCACGGATAACTAATATCATGTCAAAGATATATGTGTGTATAAATAGAAATCTCTGACATGGCGTTTCTACGCACATGGTTATAACCAAGTCTAAAAGATACAGACAACATCGCATATACGCGAGCGTATTTCGTATATAGAATAAAAAGAGTGTACATTACTTCTGTAAAGGTAGAACCTTCGGTCGCTCCGAATCCATGTCAAGATCTCATCGAAGACGTTCTGTACTCGGAATATGGTTATGTTGTGAAATTTTTAAAAACTATAATGAAGTTTTATTTTACATATTTTCTATTTTTTCTTAAATATTTTGGCAAAAATAAATAAATGCACGTTTTACTTTTTTATTACAATAAATTCCGTTCTCTTCTGATAACCCTCTCACTCTGGTCTCGAAAGGATACGTTAGGTGAAATCGGCTGAGTGCGCCCTGCCTCAGTGATGTTCACGGATGACATTCACCATACGCGAGACGGAAGCGTTAATAAAATGCTGCTTTGTATTCTGCGTCAAAAAATATTTGCCTAGAGACAGATGCACAGACTTTTTGTGTGATGTCGGATTCTGTACGCACGCTTATGGAATTCTCTTTGTCTTCATAAATACGTTTGACACGGGTACGCATGGAAACTCTATGTTTACAGTACAATATTTTCTGCACATCTGCGCTATTTCATTCCCCAGTAAACAAGAGCAGAATTTGAGGCACGATAATAAATACATTTCTCTAGAAAATAAGCGGATGCATATTTCCATACATATTTTCTGCGAGAGATATTTTAGTAAATATGTATTTTCTTTTTATTCTAAAGGTTTTTGAGTTATGGAAATACATAACGTATGTAAGTAAATAATGAATTTTAAATGTTCAACAGAATAGAGAAAATATTGAAATGTTAATCTATCATTTCACGAGGGATTCATATACTTTTGATCTCAGAAAACTAGACACAACACTAGGCATTCGCTTGAGTTCTTGCTTACTGATATTAAATATATCTAACACGTATAAAAATTATTTTCATTAAAAATGAATTGTAAATGATGAGACCGAATCAATTATTTCGTTTCTTGCAAACAGCGTTACAATCTTATTTTTTATGAAAACTGTTTGTGGTTAATTATGTTAAACCGAGAACCCGTCCGGTAGATACAATTTTGAGTGCATTGTTTAGAGTTATTATGCTTCTTAAATTTTTTGGGGGGGCTATTTAATGTTGCATCAACATCTAGGCCATTAGCGAACACCATTGCAGTTAACGGTGGTAACTGTGGAGATGACAAGATATGGCGATGATAGGGGATGAAAGGACAAATACAAATACAACCATGCCCCAGGCGGAACACGAACCCGCTATCCTTCGGTCCGAGATCGCTACAACACTACTGCCTTAACGATCTCAGCCATACGGGCTGGCTCTTAAAACGTTTGTTTCATTGCTCTCATTTTACAAACAAGTTTTCGTCTCCCAAATCTGAGCACTCGTTAGGGAGATATAGCCTAGAAACAGATGATGTTTAAGTAACTGTAAATAGAAATTTCAAAAATATTGTGTCTTGAGATTTGTTTTAAGTAGATCGCATTTAATCTATTTATTGACATGATTATGCATATATCCAAGTATGAGCAGTCAACACACAAATACGTTCGTTCTGGCAGAGGTACGGACACTTCCCTATTTTAATATATGGCTGGCTGCCAGGTTGCATCTGCTGCGAAGAGCAGGCGATTATTAATCGGTTCACTGAACTATCAATCTACGAAATCACGGCAAATTGTTGGTCGATCGCGAAAGGCATATAAGAATCTGAGTTGGGGCATTTTCTACGTACATATCAAGTCTAATAGGGAGGATATTCCGTCGAAGTTCGTCCCGTTCGTGTACAAACACACACACACACACACACACACACACACACACACTTAACAATACAATGAGGTGAAATCACCCATGCTTACAAATAGGAAAACAACCCTGAATGAGCAGTTGACACAGAAGCCATATGCTACAGTAGACCAACACACTTCAGTGAGGACAATGTAAAATGCCTTCGCTGGAACGGCAGCCTACTTTCGTTGAATACGGGGTTTCCTCGACCTAGGGCTCCCGCTCCCCACCGTCTGCTACCGCGAGGCACACGCCGTGGGCGGCGCGGGGGCGGGGGCGGTGACCCCACACGACGCCGCGGGTGCAGGAACCTTTGGCCAAGAAACGAAAAAGGTTGGCGATGCGTCGGCGAAAGGCCAGCGGCAGCGCCGCCCCCCCCCCGGTGGAAGGGGTGGGGGAGGGGCGGGCAGAGCCAGCGGCATTTTTCGGCCTTTGCGGCTGCCCGCGCATCGCCCAAATGTCACCGCCCCTCCGCCGTCGCCGCCGCCGTCTTGGGATCGCTGCCCGGAAAGCCGCCCGCCGCCTTGTGGGCGAGGTCAGGGCTCGGGCATTTCTGGGTTCCGCCCATGTGGGGAAATAGGTTATTCCTGCCACACGGGGCCTGGCTTTTCAAGCGCCAAATGGAAAGAATGGAGGGTATGGCTTTCTCTTTGACTCTAAATATGAATGCAATGCGCTTTAACTTTTATTCTTAAACATTACTGATTTGACTACCAATTTGTAATAGTCTCATTGAAATCAAGTAAGCAGACTTGAAAATGGCTGGGAAAGTAAATGCCCTCCCGAAAGAAAAACAACACAGTTACCTAATGTTAATTAGCTCTTGGCTACATCGTTTGGCAATTGCTTTTATTATGTGAGCTGATTTTACATTCACAGGCTATTACACTATTTAAATGACACAAGGTCTTTCACGTATTGTTGAAGTGATGCCAATAATTCGTAACAGAGAAACGTGAAAAGTTACGTCGATTAAAGAGACTGCCGAATAATTCATACACGCCCGCACAGCTTGGGACGAGTTCTGGCCAACGCGGACGAACTCCCAAGTTGACAGAATGAAATGAGATTAACTATAATATTTCCGTCGAAGTTATTTAACACGGAAACAAACCAGCTTTTTTCGCTAGTCTATGAACGCGAAGTCCTGTAAATGACCTCCAATTGGAGATTCCACATCAGAAAGAAAACTTTACGAAGAAATGAGTGAAATTTGTGTTAAATATAATATTTATGAACTTTAACATAAACGACGAGAATAAACATACAGATGCGCGTTGGAAATAGTGTCAGCCAAACATTATCTTAGCCTCATCAATGGAAAATAAATCTGAACAAACATATCATTTCTATCTTACAAAACAAATCTTATATCAAACTTGCCTGTCAGGGAGCAATTTTGATAATTACTCTTCAATACATGTCACCTATTTTTTTTTATTCTATAAACAAAAAAAATTCCAACTCTATATTTTTTACATAAATAATAAGTCAAATATGATGGTCTCGTAGAACCTTGTTAAGACAATGCATTGATTCCAGTGAAGGATATCCCATCGGTACTCTTCATCTACTTCTTCATAATATAACAAAAAGCAAGTATTATTTTGGGTTGGCTGCAAGAGGGATAGTTGGCAAAGTTGGTTTCGCAAAGCGAAAAGCTGAGGGTAATGTTTCAGTTATTTGTTGAGAATCTACAAGTATGGGAGTTGTATGGGTGAGGTTCTGGTTAGTCGATGGATATCTGCACTATTGTCGAGGATGTTGAGGGCTAAGTGGTTTGGATGGTTTTCAAGGCGCTGGAGATAGTCTTGAGCTGAATATAATTCTATTCTCACTCCAAGACAGTGGCATTTAAGTCTTGTGCAAATGCTGGCAAATTTGTTATATATACATGGTGATGCCGCGATCATTCTTAGAGTTCTTGATTGAAATCTCTGAATGATCGAGAGATTATCTTGCTTGCTGTGCCCCAGAATCTGGATGCGCGTAGGTCCATATTGGAATTATGATAGCTTCATAAATCAACGACTTTTATTTTCCAGTGATAGTTTTGAGTTGGTATCCTAGTATCCAGTTATAGTTTTCGTTGTTTGAAGTTGAAGGGTGCTTTTCTTTGAGCTAAGATTAGTGATGCTTCCCATGGTTAGCCGTTTGTCTAGATGTATTCCCCAAGTATTTTTTAACAGCTTTCCACCTGTACTATTGGATTTGTTGTTGATATGGACAGTCAGGCATTTGTTTTTCTCAGGGTAAAGGTTATATGGACTCGATTTAGTTTTTGTTGAATTTTTATTTTCCAACTTTTTGCCCAATCTTACAATCATTGTGAGATGTTCTTGTAAATGTCTTGATGCGACATTAGGATCGTCATCCGAATGTCACCTATATGTAATAACTTGTATACGGATATCTGCTACAGTCAAATTTTCTTTACCCTCAGTATTCGTTTCTTCTTTTGTTGCAATAATTTTTTTCTTTTATATTATCGGTATTTCCCAGATCTCTGAACTCTACTTTCTCCAAATGTTTTCGAACCGATACATTCTTTGAATGTATTTTACAACGATATTAAACAAATCTTTAAGTCTTCGCATTAACGAGTTCCTTTTGTGACAGCAGCCACATCCCAAATTAACACGTACATACCAGTGATATGCAGCACATCGTTTCTCACATTTATTCTTACCGTCACGCAATGGATCCATTTGTCTTCACTCTCGGAATTCGTTGCACAAAAGGTCAACCGTACCTTTTACTAAACTACATAATGAATTAAAATGACCGCCTGATGAGCTCTGAAGGCCTCTTACGGAGACCGGGGCAAATTAGGATATGAATGAGGCCTCCGCTCCTTTACCGCGGAGAATAGGCGTTTCTCCGACGTAAAGAGCAGAGCGCGTTTGTTCTGCCGCGCGCAGAAAACTGGCAGACCCTCTGGAGCAGGCGCGAGGAGAGGGGAATGCCGCAAAAGAGAGGACGCGGTGGGAAAAGTGGGGACGAGACGCTTCTGCAGAACGCACCAAGGAAGCGTCGCAAAGCGAAAAGGAGGGACGACAACAGAAAAAATAGTTGGGAGAGAAAGCGATGGAAAGATAATTCGAAAATCAGGTGCGAAAGTACAGTCGTTGAAATTGCTGGACAGCGGAGGAAGACAGACAGTCGTAAATTTTTAAAGTATTTGGAAATGCTATTGATTTGAAGATCTAGAACTTCACTGAAGAGATTTTATTTGTTTCATTTCTTGGAAGAGAAGAATTTGATACTTAGATCGTTAAAGTGCGTAATTCTTTAAAATTTATTCTAAGAAGAACCTGGGCTGTTCTAGATGTATATTTGTCTTCACTCAACATCCCCGTTTAACATGAGAGTCTCAAATGCAAACGTCATGGACGTAATCTAAAAATTATAAAGAAATGCACTGGTGTCGTTAGGACCAATATTTCTATTGCCCGAAATGTTCTCATAAGTTTCCACATATTTACAAAAAAAAAATAAGTTTTTATTAAACTTGGATTTTTAAACAAGTAAAATCATTAGTTTCCTGCTACTTTTACGGAGTTATGAAAATATACGATACATTTAAATGAATAAAATGCTTAACAATAAAATAAAAATTAAAACGAGTAAATTATTTCCAATTAAGAAAATATTACCTAAAATTATGAACAGAGAAAATAAATGTAAGAAAAACAAGTTTTGACAACAATGTAAAATGTTTTAGACAAAAAAGACGCACAAGAACGCAATGAAAATATATTTATAGAGTCACCAGTAAAGGCGGTTCTTCCAACGTATGCACAGGTGCTAAAAGTTCATTTTTAGCACCGCGGCAAAAAGTGTCGATGCTCATGATAAACCTGTGAATGCAACAACGAAAAAGAAAATCCTTCAACCTGGCAGCTACTTCTGACTTTAATGTATCATTAGTGATTGGTATACCTGAATTAAAATAAAATGAAAGTCAGTTAGGCTATTTAAAAAATAGTGTATGACACACGTGGTAAAAGGGATTTTATTTGCACATGGGATTGCGCCACTCCACCTATCGGCCTCGTGTCGCAACTTCTCTTACTCGCAAAATAGAATGTCACTTTTATCACTCGTATCACAAATAACTAATTTCTATCGTTCTGAGGCCTGATCAGGATGTGTATATAAGTTAGGAGTGTCCATGGTGGACGAGGACTTGGTCGCGGCGCAAAGGGGGACGCAGTGTGCAGGGGGATACGCGGGGAGAGGGAGCGTGGACGTCGATTGGTGGCCAAGGACTCGCGTCCTCTGCATGTTAACTAACCGACCGCCTCTATTCGTTCGGCCAGTCTCCGCTTCTGGGCGCTAGCCCGATATTCCCCGCGCCTCGTCTAGTTGTGACGTACTTGTCCATCGAGAGAAATGAAGCATTTCACAGACCGTACGCGGAGTTTATATTAAACAGCGTGCAGATCGCAGATACACAAATGAATGCACCCTCGTTCTCGACATGCAAAAATGGGTTTGGAAAGTTTGTAAGGCTATCTCTCCAGAAGTATTTTGGTGATTGTTCTACATGCGAGGGATGAGATAAAAAATTTTATATTCAAGGCTTTAAAAATCAACAACTTGTCCTACAATTCTTCTCAAACCTCAATGTTATTCTTTATCTGATCCTGGTGTTCTAACAGTACTATCAAAGTATTTATTAATTCTATGTATTTATTTATTTAACGTCAAAAACTGTTAAGAACAGTGTGACGCATAATAGGAAGAAGTGCAATTTTTGTTCTATTTCTTGAGCTCTGAGATCTCTGCTCTAACTCCTGTAGTAGATACTACGTAAGTTGACTTATGAATGCTCTTCTAAGAAGCGGTTTCGGAACGATTTGGCAAATCTGGTTCTTATTTTTTGGCTATTATCTTTTGTGATCTACGAAAAGAATTCCATTTCCTGCAGTCAGAAACTGGTGAACGATTATTTTAAACCTACATTCCCTTCAGAGCTCACGAAAAAGAGCAGAGATAGTGAAGCTCCTTTTGTGTCCAGAAGCAACACTAGGGGCCATCTCCGCATTCGTTCAAAGGATCAGAGAAACCGGATGAAAAACCGAATCGAGATGGGGGTCGTTGATCCATAAGCTGAGATACAAAACGTGTTACACGCGTATTTAGTCTTTTAGAATTATAAACTGAAAATGGTACCTAATACGTTAAATATCATTGTTAAAAACAATATTGTTCTCATTTTTGAAGCTCGGTGTAATATCTAATTGTCTTCTGGATCATGGGGGTAGGGGCCTTCAGCCCTTCGCCCACCATTACCGATGTGAATTGAGAAAGGGCTTAGGGAAAGAAAAGATTGCATGCTGTTTGCATTCCGGTTTTACGGTACTGCTTCGATAATTTCTGAATATTTATTTTAGGAAATCCCGAAAATGATCGATCAGAACAGCCTGACCAGTTACTTAGCGGAAAACAAAAATGCGTCATCGTCGGTCCTCGAACCCAAGACCTATCAGTCCACGAAGCTTAGAGAACGGATACGAAACTACGGAGACCACATTATCCGATCAGTATACTTTGAAGTTTCCTCTTTAAACACATAATAAATATTATTGCATTGTCTGTAACTCGGAAAGAGGGGAAAGTAGGGCATAAACTCGACTAAATACTACGAATCTGTGATAATTTAGTTTTCTTTTGCAGTAACGAAAAATGTAGTGTAAAAATTGTCAAACGTATCAATACCATTTTTGAATTGAAATTTTAATTGTTTAACTTGAAATATTAGTTTTATTTTCATCGAATCACACTTTCTCACTTAGACTAACGTTTACAGAACTCCTCTAATAACGGCCATTTTCAGTTTCTTTGATATTGTTCACCATAATATACCCCATTGTGTTTTAACCTTTCGCTATTTACTTTTATATCCTGTCAAGCAGCAAGTTATTTAATCACAGCCTTTCTTCCCTCAGAGAAACCCACCAAAAACACAATTTTCTAAAATAGCTTGCTAAAGATAACACTGCCGTTACGCTCATCAAAAGCCAACACCGCGTACCGGTGTTATCTCGCAGGGAGTGGCCGAGAGAAATCCTTTTGGATTTTTTTCTCCCCGCCGCCGCCGCCGTCTCAATTGCGAGATAAATGAACCATCCACTGCCCGGCAAAGAGCTTCTCTTCCTGCAACCTTCCGCCCGACCCTTTTCTCTCATCCTTGGCAATAGCCAAGGTCGCTCTCCCCTTCCGACTCACCTTCCTTTTATCTTCTGTCCTGTGGCAGTGCGGAGGGGAGGGATTGTAGGGGTTGGCTTCTGTGGTATGAGTTGGACGAGCGGGAGTGGCTCAGGTGGGATGGATTGGGTGAGTAAGTAGGCTTGAGTGCGTAGGTGGAGGGTCGAGTAGATGTAAGTAGGTGGATGGGTTTTTGAGCCGCCAGGCGGGTGGGCAGAATGTGGATTCAGTTCATATAGTGGTTGGATGTGTGTCTGCGGTGGGCGAAGACTAGGTGGCGTGCGAGGGACAGGTACCGAAGGCTGAGGGGGCGGTTAGTCGAATTGGACGAGCGGTTGTTGGGCGGTTGTGCAGGGGGCGGGCATATATGTGAAGGAGGGCGGACAGTTGAACGGGCGGGCAGGCAGGCAGGCAATTGCGCGGGCAGACAGGCCGTTGAGCGGGAAAGCGGGCATTTGAGCGGATGGGCGGACGGACGGTTGAACGGGCGGACGGATGGTTTACGGGGCGGTTGATGGGTGGATGGGCGGCGGGCGGACGGTTGAGCTGGCGAGCTGGCGAGAGGGCGGGCGGTTGAGCGGTTGGCAGGCTGCGTGCGTGAGGAGTACCCGATGGGCGAGAGGAACGTCGCTGAGTCTCTTGAGTGGGCGGTCGGACGGTTGAGCGGGCGGCCGGGTGGTTTACCGGGCGGTTGAGCGGGCGGACGGTTGAGCGAGCGAGTGGGCGGACGGTTGAGCTGATGGGCGTTTGGGCAGGCTGGGTGCATGAGGAGTACCCGATGGGCAGACGAGAGGAACGTCGCTGTGTCTCTGTCGTTGCGGTTGTCGACGTAGGCGGAGGCAGTAGTAGTGGTGGCGACGGCGGCGACGGCGGCGGCAGGCGGGTGGGTGGTTGGGCGAGCGGATCGATGCGGAAGGAATGGTCCGCGCCGCGATAAATTGAAAGAGTGGTTTTGTGGCCTCTGGTTCGCAAAAAGCGAGTGCTCCGGATCGCAGGCCGGGGCCGGACGGACCGGAATTCATCGGACAGTGCGGAGCAACGAAGAAAAACTTCGCTTTTAAAAAGTCGGTGATCTTTCGATCTGCGGCAAAGAAGACTCCGCTTCCTGTGAGGATGTTGATGAAAAGTCGCCGGAAATTGGGTCACGTTTAAATCACCGGAATAGCAAGAACAGTTGATTAAATTGGGTTAATGAAAATTGGTGTAATGATATGATTTCGTGACCCTACAATTATTCATTTTCGTTCTCGAAACTACACGATATTCAATAAAAATACAACATTCTTATGAAACCTGTAACTAGATCTCAAATAATTTGGAATTCAAAGAAATCATCAACTAGTTACTCAGGGTTGAAAAAAATTACAAGTGTGAAGGGGGCTTTTAGTAAACTACGAGTAACAAAAATTGAAAACACTCTTTACAACAAATCAGTATAATTTCAAAAACAAAACTAATATTACATAATAATACACACTCCTAAATGCAGTACAGGTTGACTGTAAGCACAAAACGAAACAAAATATTGTCTAGTCTAATTATGAGAGGAGAATTCGCAAATGAAAAAAAACACATGTACAATTTGGTTGAGAAATAATTTAAATATTGTTACACTAGTTTTTAAGAAATAATTGGCAGGCAAAACTCAATCATTAATCCTGGTCATATAAGTTATCCCTACTGCGCAGTGTAGTTACAGTGTGCGTAAGGTAATATAAAGTTTACGTTTTCTTTCCTAATAACTATGACCGTTTAAATAACTATTAGTGAATCAATAGTTTTACCAGCACTCTCTTTCTGCTTTGGAGCCTAAGACAAATTAATCACATGATGTATAGGTTATCTTGCTTTCTAACAATTCTCTAAATTCTTCGTCAGTAAAAGAGAAGCTAATGGCGCATTCCATAAAATTATAGGTTTAAAAATTTTCCAACTTCCCTTCCTTCATAGCCGTCGAGGTGTGACCTTACCACCGGCCGGGATTCGTTACGCAGCTCTTACAAAGGCACCGTATCCTCTCCCAGGCACCTGGTCTCTGAGTTTAACGCCCACGTCGGTCGGATGATTCTTGCAGTATTTCCCGGCCAGAGTAATACAGGGCTGAGACCAAAAGCTCTATTGATAATTCTTTCCGGATGAACGCCTTCCTCGAATCTCCTCTCGCCAATATTACGTTCCGTTTTCTCGTGTACGGGTCGCCGGTCACACACAGAATGCCAAAAGCTCTCAAAAGGTGAGTTCGAGCAGATGCCGCATCGATTCATTTGTCAATCGCCTGAACGATGCTGATACGCTGGCGCTGACGGCGTCCAGTGTGGTAACTATGTGAACGTACGCTCTTGTGTACGGTCACACATATAAGACATATAACTATTTTATTCATGTGGTATTAATATACGTCGGAGATATGATTATTCCCTATATAAATTAGTAAATACATTGCCACTGAATTGCTCGAAATTAGATTGTTATCAGTCACTACTTTGTGGCATTTCAATTTTTTAACACTTACTCACATGAAGCTCGCTAATGTAATCATGATGTTCCGCAATGACTCACCTGAAAGAACAAAAAATAAAATTAATTTTGACGAAAATTCATCATATAAATGCTGAGTTTGTAACATATCTTTATTAAAAAGAATAACGTGTTCACATATACCTGTCAATTTCTATCAAAGCTTAGTTCATTTATTTGGTTATATCTGCAATGTATAGCATTCCTTAACAAAACCATTTTCACTGCCAAGGTTCAGTATCAAAAGAATAAGCTTTCAAGTGTTATTACCTAATAAATTACCAACATACCAAGAAGTTATCCTCCACCCTGGATCACTTAACTTATTTCGTTCACTCCAATTTACAAACCTTGGCGAGTCACGCATGAGAAACGCAATCAGAAGTGAATTTCTCCGATATTAATTAGATAGAAGGAAAAACAGAAGAAAGGTAGAGCCACAGAGCACGCGGTAAAGAGAAGAAGAAAAGAAGAAAGCGAAGAACAGGAAGAAGGACAACATAAAAACATTACTACTCTCTCAAAGTTTTCTTCAATGGGAAACTCGTTAACGTCAGTGATGTGCATCCGTAGAGTTTGGCAGTCTCCCCTCAAAAGCGCGTATTATCATGATAATAAACGAGATTATCATAATTATCCCGGTAATTATTGCTTTCAGGGTGGAAGTGCCTGACAAATAAAAAGTTTTGCAGCGAAGAGGATCAGCAAAGGGAAGGAAATGAAGCCGAACTCCGGAAGGAAAGTTTCACAAAAAAGAAAAGTAATGAACTAATTTACAAAAAAAATGGTATTATTACGCTTTCGTACTCAATCATTTTGATACTTCATGTATTTGTGGGTAATTGAAATAGATAGAATAATGAATTAATATTTTAACATAGTAATCAGTCCATTCTGTGTATCTATGACTGAAATTAGATCCCCACTTATTTTTATTGTGTCAGACACATAATGTAGAAGTAAAGATAATTGGTGCAATAAATGCCAGTTAGAAATGATAAAAACGATGGATATTTTTAAAAAAACCATCAAAGGTACATTTGCTAGCTAGCCAATATTTACATGTTCGGAAAAGTTAATATGTTTATACGATCATGAGAATTACAGTATTGTGCAGACGAAAATTACATTTACCACAACATAGTTGTGTTGAAATGTAGGTTTCACGAGAAACATTTCAATTATGTGGAAATGCAAGAGCAACAGAATAGAAAATTAAAGAGCAACAGGCACCTCAAACCTAGTTGGTCATACTGCAAATTCTTCACCACTTCATACTAAATTAATTTGTACAGAAACATGACATGTACAAAAAAAAATAGTGAATGTTCATGCAAAAATACAATGTTCGTGTTAAAGTATGTCTGGTAAGTCGAAGGTTATTTGAAAATTAGATGTGATTTTCTATTTCGACATAAACCTTTCTCATCAGACTTTTTGAAGTGTATACGGTGTAGTGTCACAATGATGTGTAGAGTCTGCGAATACAAACGTTTCATTGCCCCAAATGGGTTGATAAATTAAACAAGAAAGGAAAGGACGAAAAATGTCCATGAAAAAAGCGAGTAAAAGTGGGAAAAAAACATTGAAAGCAAAGTTATACGCAGCCGTAACTGTCATGACTATTGGTGGAATTAATGAGAATTATTTGCGATACATTAAAGGAATTATGGCGAAGAGATGAGAAAGAAAGTGAAAGTAAAAGCGAAGTACTGATGATTAGTAAGAGGGTAATAGACGGATTACAGTGAATGGGAAGGAATAAGAGAAAGTGTTGGAACTCGCATGTGGTGATGCCAGGTGAGTCTCTCGTTTGAGGATGGTGAACAATTACGTAATGATTCAAAACATTACGCACAATTAACTGTCCACTTGGTTGGTTCCAGAACATTCAGTACGTCACGAAAATTGCTTGTTCCAAGAATATTGAAGATTCTTAAATTGAATAACACAGCGAGTTATTGTTGTCAATTATCTCTACCTAGTAATTGGATATGTTAGAACACACTGGATAAACAAGCATAAGTACTCTTCAGGTTCTGGAGGCTAGATCGAGGGGCTCTCGGAACCACGGATTGTGAGATTTATGTAATAGTATGATTTTCTTAAGATATTAGCATAGCAACGTCTTAGAGTTCGGAGAAGTTGATAGGTATCGATATAAATGGTGAACGTGTAAGACAGAAGTCTTGTTATTCAACAGTTATTTTTGTTGTTAAGAAAGACTGTCATATTTTATAAAATGTTGCGTTCGTTAGGAAGACGACGATGGTTCTGTGACTTTGTAACGATTGAGGTGTTACAAATATTTAACCCAACTGGAATGTTCAAATTCGGAAAAATTTGAAGACGTCCGTTCTTTAATGAACAAAATTGCTTAAAGGATTCGAATTCAGTGATACGAAATCAGTCAACTATTTCTCGGAAGTTCAGGCATTTATTTCACCTAAAATAAGGATGCAAAAAAGGATTTATTTTTATTAAAACATGCACACCAAAACACATTTATTCTCGCTAAACTGGAGGGGCAAAAGGCATTAAAACAATGAAAATCACAATTTAATTGAAATTACTGAAAAAAATTAAAATGACTTAAATTTTCGCAAATAATCACTTTTTATGCTACAATTTTGAATCCTGAAATGGCAATAGTGACAACGCTATTATTATTTTCGTTCTCCGAATTTGTGTATTGGGTAGCACTGAGAAGGGCCGTCATCATGTATAAAGAGCTCTGCCTTCGAAAGGATCAAAGGCTATATTCAAACTAGGATGGAATTCCACGTGAGCGAACAAAGTCTGCCGCCATCAATGAAAGAAAGAACAAAAATCTTGACAGGTAGCATCGCTTTCTTTTAGCGATTTTTAAGTCTTCCTGACCCAAGAAGCCACGTCCAACATTTCATGCCTGATATCGTGCGTATTCTTGCAGCGAAAGACAAAAAGCGACAGTGCTTTCGTGATGTCCAAGCTTGCTGGTATGTTTCCAGCTTGATAGAGATCGATGCAAGGGAAAGAAGGGAAAAATCATGACGGAAAATGCAGAAAAAATTCAAAATAAGGAAAAGCACTAAGAATAGGCATCAGAAGCTGAAATATGAAAAAAAGGGGAGGGAGAAAAAATGAATATCTTCTAAAACAACTACAAAAGTACTGTTGAATGATTCCTCTAAACAACTTAAGAATAAAAAAAGGCATCATGCAAAACGTTTGGGCTCTACTTATAACAAACTATAAAATGTGTACCCATTAACGGTTTTCTTGTAAGGCCATTAATACAATATTTAGGGGTACTTGATGAATATTTTATACGAGGATGAACAGCATCTTTGCGTCCCTATACACTGCCGACGATACGGAAGAGCAAATTGATGGGGGAGAAAAGAACAACGAGATGTAGTGGGAAACCAGAGAATTGGCGAGGAATGAGGAGCAGGGAGGAGGGAGGGATTAAGACAAACGGCGAAGCAAGAAGTGATAGCATTTGAGAAGCGGGAGTATGAAAGGGAAATAGAAGCAGAAACAAAGGGCGGGGGAAGGGAAAACGAGAAAACAATAACACTAGTGGAGATTGGAAGGAATGGGGTAATGGATTAGCAGTGTACACTGGCATAGAAATGTGCCAGAAAGCAAGAAGTGGGAGACGCAAGAAAACATGGGGTAAGTGGAGAAGGAGAAACGGAGACTGGGATATGACAAAAGGCTAAGGAGGAGAAACAATGAGAGATACATTAGGAGGATATTGGGCCAGCGAATTAGCAGGAAACAAGGAGAAGTTAGCGCAGAGAGAGAGATGCGGCGAAGCAATCACCGACAGGAGAGCAGAAGCTAGGTACCGGCGAAGAGATGAAGTGGGGAAGCGGAGGCGTGAGGAAGCGGAGAATTGAGGAAGTGGAAAAGTGGGGAAGCGGAAGGGCAGAGAAGCGAGGAAGCGGAGGCGAGATGAAGTGGAGGAGAGAGGAAGCGGAGAAGCAAGGAAGAGGAAAAGTGAGTAAGCGGGGATGCGAGGAAGCGGAAAGAGGAGAAGCGGAGTAGCAAGGAAACGGAGAAGCGAGGAAGCGGAGCGGAGACCCGGGCGCGTGCCGCTGCCAGCCGGCGCGCTTCGGTTTAACTCGCGGCGGCGCTGCGCGGCGCGGCGCGGCGCGTTTTGCATTTGTGCTTGCGTAAACAAACAACCGCCGCCCGCCAGCCTCCCGCGCTGGCGCCGCGCGACGGGGCGCGGGGCTGAGCGGGAGAGGGGGCGGAGGAGGGCGCCGGCAGATGAGAAACGCACGGCGTTTCGCCAGCGCGCCACCTCCGCATTCCACCACCTCGCGCCGCGCTCCGGTTGCGCGCCATCTGCGCATCGGGAGCAGCGTCGAGACGGAGCGCACAAACCGCGCGGGGGTGTCGCAAGGCGCGCTCTAAACCGCAGCCACGACAAGAGCATCATTAAGATCAGAATTATAACGTTAGTGTCACACAATATTACTATAATAATATTGAAATATTTATTCTTTATTTTTACCTTTTTAATATTTTTTATTGCTTCCTCTCGCCTATTTACCTTTATAATGTTTTCTTTTGCCGATCCGGAAGGCAGTAGTGCCGTAGCGATCTCGGACCGAAGGATCGCGAGTTCGAGTCCAGCCTCGGGCATGGTTGTATTGTGTTCGTATTTTCACCCCCCCCCCTATCATCATATCGTGTCATCCTCATTGTTACCATATCGTTACACGCAATAGTGGTCGCTAATGACCTAGAAGTTGATGCGACTCTAAAAGAGAAAAAAAATGTTTTTAAAATTGTTTTTATTGAAAATTATGTTTGAACTGTTTAAAACAGTTAACTGAGCCGACCGTGAAAGAAACCCGTTTTCCTGGTATATGCCCAGTTACTGTAGCATTTAAACTGCCGACACATTCTTCGATCAGCAATTAGCTTGTACGTTCGTGTATGTAGCTTCCATGATCGACGATTGTATAGTAAGTAAATCCAATAGTTTACACCCTCACGTAACCGTTGTCAGTTTAACAAATATCTCAAAATAAGTTTATTTTCTAACTGTAACGAGCCACTTTGTTCTAATAACTACTAGATAGAATATTTTATTACAAATGAATTAATTATTTGAACAGCTCAAAAATTATTCGATCTATGAGCAGTGGGCCTGCGAACTCAATCGACGCAGGGGCACCAACTCACTGATCAACAACATCGAGCCAACTTTCGGCTTCCGCCAGGGTACCCACCAACGTGTCACCGGCTCTCCCGTTCGTAACGTCGCACACGACAAGCGCCGGTGATTTAATTTACTGCAATAGATTATATAAGTAATGAATATTCTACAAGAATGAGTAGTGTAAAAAGATACTAATACGATAAATGTAGGCAATGGTAATAAGGTAAAAAAGTTTGTTAAGTTTTATATTAAAATAATAATATTATTTTAATATAAAAAGTAGCATAACAGATGAGAGTGCTCTCAGAAGGAAAAAAATGACGACGAGGAATAGTGGAAAGAGAAAAATTGAAGGATGAAAAACTGAAACTGTCTCATGCTTCCTAGACAGCGTTTAACGCAGAAAAAAATAATACATCAAAACAGAAAACGATTTTCATAAAGAAAGAAGGTAAAAATATTAAACAAAAGTTTTTTTAAAAAAATAAAATGGCTGTCTTTAAAAATTAGAAAAATCATATCACGACGACCAGGTGTAAAGTGGAAATGGCAGAGCAAAGAACATCGCCCTCTATATAGGCAGCTTTTTTAAAAAAAATCCACTGAGTACAAGTCCCCTTTCGATATGAACGTGCAAATGACTAGACATTCGTGACTCTCTCCCTTAAGATATCACAACAAGAAAATCGTTCACGAACAGCCTGTGCTGGCTCCTTCCCTCTCTACGCGAATAGCTGCGAGCAGCATGCGCCGTCTACGGTTGACACAAGCTTCAATTTTCGTCTTCCCAAACGCAAACGTAATCATGTTCCTCGGGTTATGACGCACAGGCGGGCGGGCGCGCAACCATCGAGAGAGCGCTGGAGCTCTCTAGGGAGACGCCTGGGAGCAGTGAGCTGAAGGCGAGTG
The DNA here is from genome assembly GCA_017312745.1 of Gryllus bimaculatus. Classification (NCBI taxonomy): domain Eukaryota; kingdom Metazoa; phylum Arthropoda; class Insecta; order Orthoptera; family Gryllidae; genus Gryllus; species Gryllus bimaculatus. The sequence continues at coordinate 6,842,591 of BOPP01000036.1, forward strand.
CCGCCATTTCCTTTCACGTCAACAGCCGGGAGGATCTTCCTGAGAAACAAGTGGTCTGTGAGAAACTGCACCCGAACAGCCGGCCCGGCAGCGCAGTGAGCTCAATTGCACGTTACTGGCTGAGATGGCTCAGGACAATTGTTGTCACTTTGTGGCCGGAAGGTCCCAGGGTTCGAGCCTCGACGCTGGCGTATTTTCGACACTAGCTATACAGGTGTCTTTGTAAAAATGTTGCAAACTTTTAGGACGTTTAAAGGGTCGAAAATACTCATTTTTACCAATGGGCATATAGTGGGAAATTTCAAATAACAGAGTTCACCTGAACAATCCAATGTCTAAGGTACATTAGTTACGTATGTAAGCTAACCCGCGTGAGGAGGTGATCGGTAGGTATTTGAAATTTCATTAACTGCGTCAGAACATATTATGAGATACGGATGAGATTGTAGGAGTTGCTGAACATTCAGGGGCAAATATGTCATGTGTAATGCCATAATTAGAAATTTACCACTATATTTGGCCAAAAGTGATCATTTTCGACCACTCTGCAAGCACTAAAAGGTCGTAATATTTATTTTCAATCATCCTCTAAAAACGAGTCAATGACTGCGCGCAATTTTTCTCATTCATCTCCTCTAATACACATATACACACTAACATGCCCTATCTCACCTTCATAACGGGAGGTAAATCTTAGCCTGCCAGCTCATATCTGATCGGTAAGCGGAGATACCTGGGGTGAAAACATCTCGCAAACCGACGTGTACACGTCGTACCTTCGCAGACATCGGATCTCTCGTTCTATTGGGGGAGAAACGTCACCACCTCAAGAGATGTAATCTGCATTACTCTGGGACTAACGACCAGAGCAGTTGACGCGCTCGGAATTACGAAATAATCAATCAACCAAGAGTGAGTTATATCTAAAGTTGTGGGTTCGAATCATGCAGAGGGAATGGTTGCTTTTACCACGTATTCGTGGCAAGAAAGACTTCTCACAAAGTCATGCGTCCATCTCACCCCCAACATTCATCTCATATTTTCCGTCAGTGAGCACAACATTTATTCATTTATCTATTCATCCTAGGACATCTTCCTCCCGGCTCATAATAGCTGAAATAGGTTTACGAGGTCCTTTACGGTTTAATGAAGTAGAAAACTGGCTGGTGAGTGTTAGTGTATTTTCAGGCAGTCAAGGAGGTGAGATAGAGGATGCAATCACCCTGCCTAACAACGAGCTTAAGGAAGGTATTTTGGAAGACGTTGTGTTCGCGAGGTGCTGGATGTGGGGAATCTCAAAAGTCTGACAAGTCCCAACGACATAAAATTTATTTTAAAAAAAACTACTTAAACAACATCAATGCAGTGTAGTGCAGAAAAAATATCACAAAGCTACAAATCAACACTAAATGCACTCCGCTAAGAGATACGAAGAACAAAGTATCTTTTTAAATTCCTACGCATGTTTCATTGATTTTATTATTCCACTGCTATATGGAATCTCTCTACCTTGAGACACGTCGATGTCAAGGGATTGAGAAAACTTACCGTACGATTATAGTAATTCCATAATTGGTTGAGATGTCTTTAGGATTTTCATTTACATAATTGCATTGATAAATCCCCCTAATTTGGTAAATGATCTCAAAAGAGATAGAATAGGCAAGTCACATGCAGTCATTTATTCATTATGAAATGATATTTTAATTTCTATCCACCAATACATTCAGGTGAGGATCATAGAAGCTTCATAACATATGTGAAGTAACTCTTTCATGGGGAATTTATTTAAAAATATTTCGTTCCAAATTGGATCATGAACGTCACTGATCGCGAAGAAATAAAAAAAGTTCTTATAGACGTATTGAATTCTATGAAAACACTATCATGCAATGCAACACCGATGGTTCCAATTCGAAAGCAGCAACCAAAAGAGTTTCAAACAAGATAATCCTTTTCATACTCATGTAGATTCAACTTTGTAGAATAAACAGACCTGACTTTTTAAGATGACTCGCCTAGTCACTGAGGCGTTCACAAAAGACCTCACCGCAGAGGACAAACAGTACAAAAAGAGCACCTTATATTTCACCAACGCCTGTTCGGCAGATTCCTCTTCAGAGAGCATTTTTATTCCGCGGCCTTCAACAAAGCGAGCTGTTCTGGGCGGAGGCGCATGCGCATGCGCAGCGAGTCCCTCGAGGCGGACGACTGCGTTCCACAACGAGACGCGCTCTCTGAGCCAACTGGAAATTCACGCACCGCCCGGGGGGGACCCGCCACACAGTGGGCCGAAAGACGCAACAAGCTGACAAAAGCCATTTTATTTATAAACCGGCTAATTCACACGACACAAACACCGTCAAGCGGGCGGATTTGACAGACACCAAAGGCGGACCTTTTTTTAGCGGACAGTTGTTTTAGACTGTTTAATTTACGTGATTTAAGCGCCTTGTTTTCTCGCATGAAAATTTGACGTATAAAAACCGTATTTTCCCCCTCAAAACGGTCCAATTTACTTCATTCAAACGCCTTTTTTCTTCGTATGGGGCGGAACTTGGCAGATGCAAAAATATTTTTTAATGGCCCAATTTGAAGCTTTGAACCCCAATATGAAGATGGGCGTCCTGAAATATTTTAAGCGTTAACGTTGATACTTCGGTATTCTCGATAATATTTAATTAAATAAATGTTTCTCAACAAATAGTACGTAATACCTTCGGCAATTAACACAATTGAGAACACCAGTTTCATGTGTTAAATGCTAAAAGAAATTGTTCTTGAAGAAAAAAAAAATTCCTGCTTAATATTCGTAATACGGACGTAACAAGAGCAATCATTTCCGTGTGATATCTATTATGTACTAATAAATTTTTGTGTTCAATAAAAATGCCTTGAGGAAAACGCCCACAGTTGTATCTTCATGTGAAATATTGAGTTGAAAGAAAATACAACAAATTAATTACCAAACAGAGGCTGAATTCAAGTTGACTATCGAAAAATCCATTACTGTCGCAACTCAAACCCCAGGCCCTCTCGGTCGGAGTTGCTAAGTGACAAAAGCTGTTGCCATCAGACAAATCAACCGGTTTGATTCTGTTGTAGGGATACATTTTTGACCATTTTCTTCCCGATACAATCCCCATTGCACCGCGGATCTAAAGCAGACATGTCGAACGGATAGCCCACAGGCTGCCAGTAACTCGCGAGAGATATTCTTGGGACCTGCAAAGCCAAACAGTAATTCTGGACGTGCTAACGTAATAAACGTAATGTTGTCGAGAAACTAAAAATGAGACGTCAAATTATAAAGCTGTATCTAAACAATGAATACATTGCCACAAAGGTGTGCGCAAAACATACAGCGTGGAAATGTAAATATATTCTGTAAGAACAGGATAAGGAAGAAAAAGTAACGAGAACTGCAGTACGACCTGCAAGGCAGAATAACTTGGACGGAGAGATCGAATTCCAACGTAACTTGCCATTAAAAACAATGAAATAAATTTATTATATATTCTAGTTCACATAGCTGATTGATAAGGTGAAAGGATCTCGCATAGTCGAGAATGCCAAATAGATGGTGCATGGGGTTGCGTCTTTCTTACCGATGGTGCATGGCCGTCAGGCTAGCGAATAATTGTTACTTCAAAAAGGGTCGAAAACGATCACTTTTTGTCTTTATGACATTCTTATCGACCTGAATGACCGGAGTGGCTAGAGCTTGTGTCGACTCAGCGCCTCGGTCGGAATTGTCGCGGATTCGAGCCCCGTCATGGGCATGGTTGTTCGGCCCATGTTTTTCATGTATGTGTGTTGTGGCGGAAGGCCTTGTGAGTCTGCTGACCACAGTCCGAGGAGCCCGCCAGTGTGTCAACGTCTAGTGTTAAAGGTTAATGTGTTACCGTGAGGGAGATGGTGGGTACCAGTCGCGGATGGTCGAAATCGGCTTCCCCTGAAACTGGAAAAAGCTTCCGAAATACCCTATATATGATTCTTTCTGATTAGCGGGTAACTACAAAAATATTGAGATCTTCAATATCCGTGAAAATATAGAAATTTAGAGAATTTGAAGCCGAGAATTAAATGTCTGTTCTGCTACTACTGATAGTAATAATAAATATAATAAACAAATATTCTCAATAAACATTTCAAACGCAGTTTTTTTGTACCGTCGACCAATTGAAAAAGTCATGTTCCTTATAAAAATCTTTAGATTGCTTTTCGTGATGACAATCCGCACACTGTTAATGAAAACCAATTAAATGCAAACTAGAGAAAATCCACAAAACGAATGATGCATTATTACCCTCTACAAACCCTCGGTGTGCAATCTACCGTTCGTTTTCAATTCGTGACGAGAAATGCAGAGTAACGAAGTGTATCGAAAGACAAGGTAGAAACTATCTATTCAATGATTTTTTAATTCATTCAAGGAAAATATAAAGAAAATATAATAATTATTTCCATAAATCTTCTTCTTCTTCTTCTTCTTCAATTCTGAGCCTGTTTTCGAAGAATCGTCGGGCTGAGAACTTTCGAGGAGGTAAGAACTACTAGGGTGCAACCTTAGGGAACACAGATCTATGTCTTTCCGGACTACATGTTTGGTTGGAAAACTTTGTTCGATCAACGCAGCGACCCAAGTGATGAGTCTCATCAGCAAAAGAACATCACTTCCACCGTTCCTAAACATTTTTCTCGCAAGGGTTAGTACTCCGCAATTCGTCGCTGTTATTTAACATTTTGTGCGTAATTATATTACACTTGAACTTTTTAAATAATACCCTTAATGAGTTATTCAACCGACAAATGTTTATGGTGATAGGAAGAGGTCGAACGCACAAGGAATGCACAAGATTGTACAGAATAAATGCTTCAAATTTCTACGGAATGTCGTGGTTCGAAGATGATCACTTTCGCCAATGAACTAATGATAAAATTCATAACAAAATACACTAGAGTTGTGCGTCTCATTGGTAGGCAAAGTATCCCGTACTTCTGTTTGGTATGTTGGCTACGCTTTAGGACAAAAACAAAAAAAAAATTGTTATGAAATGCAGGATGAGTTACCGACCAGGGGACGCTTGAATTTTCCTCCGACCCCACAGCGGCCGGCCGCGAGAATTCTCCTTCAGACATCCCTCTTTGGCGGAGTCACGGAGCATCGTGCCCAGCCTCCGCTGCGGCGCCGAGTGGCGTGCCCAGGGGACTCCGCCGGGCGGTGGAGGGGGAGGAGGAAGAGGTCGAAGGCAGCGAAATCAATTTCCCGCTGCTCGTCCCGGGACCGCGGCCGCGTCCCTCAGCTCGATCTCGCGACCAGCCCGGCTCCCCAAGCAGCGTTACAAACGGATCATAACAATGGGATGCTTTTTTCACCGGCAGTCTCCTGTGAGTAGTCCCAAAAGCAGAATTGGTTTTAAAGAAATATTTAATTTGTCGACTATTGGATAGAATCGTTTAGATATGCACACGCCTGATCGGCGGTGGAAAGCTAGACATGCCCCACGATTTGTTCTCTTGAATATTTTAAACACACACACAACTTTAGATTATCGCGTGGAAATCGACATTGAAAGCGTGTTTTGCATTATTTAGTGAAGAGAAAATCCACATCTCTTCTCAGCTCTCCGCTCTCTACACGAAAAAACCCAAAGAGACGAAATAAAGATCGTGATTACAAAAGTATTTCTTTTGCATTTCCAACAGTTCCAGCCATTCCAAAAAAATTATCTTTATTCCTATTTCATTTCTAAATCTATTGTGAGCATCTTTGGACTGTATTGCACCCGGGACTCAACAGTGTTTGTTTTTAAGCCTTGACCTGACAAAAATATTTAGCGAAAGTAAGCCAGTGACTAAACCTGCCCATTTTACTTCAAAATTGCCAATAGTTCCATATAAAGATCAGCAATATTTCTGTTTCGTTCAGGTTCTACACAGAAGCTTGTCAAGCCTCCACAGGGAAAGGTGTCTCTAACAATAGCGGTAAATACCCAGACAGCTCAAGTAACATGAACAATGACTTGAGGCATTCCATACCTAAGGTTTATGGCCATTCCAGCTGAAAATAACCAGCATTCCTCTTTCCATCAAGCCCTGGAAAGAAGCACATCGGGCCTTCATACGGACACAGAATTTTTAATTTTAATTCTGGTTATGGTGGTGGTGGTGATGGTTGAGACAAATACACAAATACCCCAAGTAACATGAACACCAACTCGGAAACCACGAATAATGCAAATTTGTAACAATTTCAGCTACAAATAACCGATATGTATCGTTCCATCACGACCTGAACAGAGGAATAACCGGCATCCAGCGAGGCAACGGTCTCTCGCAAAGCAAACGCCACATAGCGGTCGGCGGCAGAGGAAATGGAGGCGACGGCGGCTGCGGCTGGGGCTGGAGCGCCATAAAATGATTTAGAATCGCTTTGTTTGGCGGCGAGCGCGGTTTACGGGCGAGCTCGTAAACCGGTTCTTTGTGAGCGGCCGCTGATAACGCTTTGGCAATCGTCAGGGGCTCGCGCTGATCGACAGACACCTCGGCGGTGCCACAGTGCCACTGTTAGAGGGGCCTGTGACGCGACGTACTGGAATTTAAACCTTTTTTTCACGGATTTTCCAGGTTTTGGAACACGCATCTTTCGAGTTCTACCCGTATGTGTTCCTTGACCTCGTTATATTAAATATTTTATGCTAGTGTAATTCGTGTTTATAATTGATAGTAAACCATTCTTTTGTACTTAATTTGATGTTTGGAAGTGTTGGCCTGCCCTGGAACTACCACAGTTTTTAGAAGTGAGAAAGAAAATCGAAGGTTGTTTATTTAGTGGTTTTTATTCCACTGATCTGGGGTGCGGCCATGGTATGCAAAGTAGTAATAGTATTTTGTGAATTATTAAAAACTTGTGTAAGTTATTAGAAGTGTGTGTATTGTGTACTTTGTATGAAAATTGTAAACATCTACTTCTTCCTCAACTATAGAGAGCGAAAAAAGTATTGATAAGTTTGATACGAATCTACTTTTGAACGCATTGCAAACGTACCTTCAGAGACAATCCAGCAACAATAAATTGTTTAATTGGTTTAAAGACATTAATTGAATATATATATTCATGTTCCTTTCTGGAAGAGGTGTGCACTATAAACTACACAGTTCAGACGTAACTCTCATATACATTTTAACTGTTAATAATTTATCGTACCATAACGTTCTATTGTTTTCGCGAATAGGCCAACTCGTACCATGCATTCTACTTTAGTAGGAGGGTGGGGGAAACAGCATTTTAGCTGATTCCCGATTTTTCCGCCAAGGTTGTTAGACCTGGGGGCATGGACGATGAGATGATGACGGTGAGGGATGAAAGCACGGCTCACACAGGTATGTAGACATACACAAATACACCCATACCCGGGGCGGTACTCGAACCCGCGGTCTTCTGTACAGACACGAGCTAGATCGACCCACAAGTCTTACTTGCACCGGATGTAAATATGTCGCAGCCGTTATTGAGAGAATAATGAGGTCGAAACATTTTTAAAACCGGTACAAACCAGCTTTGGATAGTTGGGTTGTCTCGTGTGCCCTCACCTTTACTGACCAAATGCAAATGATTTGAGCCGTAACAGGATAAGTCACACCAGCCACATCATGCTTATCACTACTCGCAAAAGGTAGTATCTAGTGTTTTGTCGAAGTATGACTCACCTTGTCGTTGCCCCACGACTTTCATAAATAAGAACGAGAATGTAACAAGATTCACTAAAATAAGATAACACTTACTGATTGATTGTTAGTAATTCCGGACGCGTCAATTGATAATATAATTAGTCCCGTAAGTGTAGTGCATGTTTTTTTCTCGGGAGATGGTGGTGGTGATCTTCCCCAGGTGACGGCGAGTTCCAGCACCGACCTACCGCCGACTAGCGGGGTATTCCTCAGCCAAGTACCTCCCACCAGTGGGTCACCGCCCCCGTCGGAACAAGCTCTAAACTACCGACCGGGTCTCCCGGCATGCGTCGTAGGGTAGTTCATGTAAGTGTAAGCGTGTGTACGTAAGGGATGAGGATAGATCAAGGAAGAGGAAGGGAAGATCCCGCGCGGTTCACGGCCCATTTGTTAGGGCACTGCTTCGGCATTCGCCAGTTACTGAGCGGAGAAACCACGGAAAACCACCGATCAGAGCAGCCGGCCGCCAGAATTCTATCCCGATAGCGTCTGAATTCGACCTAGCTCTCAAGCTAGTGTCGAAATTCTTGCCACCGTCGGGACTCGAACAATAAGACCTCTAGGTGAGAGGCACTGCAGTGGCATCAGTTGACGCCCTGAGCCACCTCGCGAGGTTTAGCATTTTCTGTTACGGGAAGATTTGCTGCGGCCCGTGTAACTTATCTTGTTTCTACTCCTAGCCCTTCAAATAATTTTTAAATTTAAAGACATTTTAAAATGTTGAAAGAGATTTTCTAGCATTTGCTTCCTTTTTTCAGCTTCTTAAAATTATCAGTTTTCTTCCGTTTTTTCACCGTTCTCAAAATTATATAAACAGGCTCCCCGGCCATCCTTACTGGGGTACTGGGTGGTATGAATAAAAGTAAGCAAGTACTCTTTGCTCCGAGTTTCCGAGATCTTACTCAGTTTTCGTATGAATAAAGTGGGTAAGAATTGCTCAGTCTCTGAAGTACTTGCTTCAACTCTGAGCGAGTCTCACTGGCGAGCAAATTGCTCAGAATTGGTTGAATGGTTTTACTCTCTAAAGTGAGGCACTCTGCTTCCAAAAATTTCGGAGGACCTTAGTAGCAGACTCACGTTTGAAAGTAAGGTTAAATTGGTCGATTTTTACCGTGTGTTGATCCGATAATGCACAGCCAGCGCGACTAAAAAAATTGCAAATAGGCGAAATTCTCTCGTGATTGAGCTATTAGAATCTTTGCCGAATCGAAAAGTACAATGCTGGTTGGTACGATTTTATCGCGTTTGCTTCAGGCGTGTTTTTCTATTGCATATCTTCTTATGTAATTGGACCATCGCCTCTTTTCTACTTGGAATTTTTCGGGTAACTGTTTTTTGAAACTTTAGTAAAGTTTCGTTTCGGCCACAGCGTACTTCCGAAAGCTGGCTGTTTTCAAAAATAATTTTATATTCATTTGGCATTTCGGTAAAAATTAACTGGGCCACTAGCGCCTGTTTTTCGTTACTGCTATTCACATTCGAATTTAAAGAATGAGACCACAAACTATTGCTCTTTATTCTGCACAAATGTGCGCGAAATGCGTAACGTATGTAACCTCTTTGTTGCTCAAGAACCCAATTTTTAAAATTCTTAGCCTGCACTATCACTAGTTCACGACGAGCAAATGTTCGCGAGACATGAGTAAGTTCTTCGGAGACATACGAAGTTTTTATTCATACGAAATGGAGCTTGTGCTCAGTGCCGCGGAGTAGACTCACTTTGCTCCGGAGCAAGTACTCCTGAGCAAGTGCTCATTTTTATTCATATGACCCACTGTGTCACTGTGATGTTGCGAAGGGCTGAGGGGCCACTCAGCGCTGCAGAGGGATTCACGTTGCAAATGAGTATTCGGCTTCATTAGATTTTGTTCCTGATTCCGCTTTTGCGGGAGCTGTTCGTGTAATGTGGGGAATATGTTTATGTCGTAGTTCATGATTCGAGCTTGAAACCGGAAATCCAATACAGCAAGTGGAATATTTTAAAAATAACGTACTGCATGGGATTTTGATGGATCTGCGGAAATAGAGTGAGTTTTCTACATTAACAATTATAAGTGATGGATTACGGTTTTAAGTAAAGGTGGGAAGCAGGATATTCTACAACAATAATAATAACAATACTTATTTCCATCTTGTTTCACAAATATCATATACATTTTAGTTTCTTGAAATTACTAACAATCGGTAACCAGATGTGATGGTTAGCAATACTAGTTTTATTAATTATAAGCTCTCTACGTCTAGATATTACTTTTTATGTGTAACGTATTTATTTTATTGTTTTAAATGATTAGTTTCTAATCAATGTTTTTACAATAGTCCCTTACAACATACATGTACAGATCTTGGTAAATATAAAACATTTCAGTTATATTTTCAGAGACATGATTAACACTATGTTCACATGGAAGTGATTACATTGTTCCAGAATTTGTATACCCTCATTTCATCAGTTTGAAGAATAAGTACTGAACATCACGAAACAACATTATTGGGGTTTTCGATAAGCATTTGTAGGACTTTTCTGTTGTAATTTTTCTATGACTCTTGGGTTTGCGCGATGTAATAGTAAGTGATCAACTAGAACATATTATTAGTACAACACGGTTTCCTTAACATCAATAGATACATCACAATCTATTTTACATTTACTACAGTGTCACTAATGCGTAGAATCAACATGGTTCGAGTGCAAGAGTGTGCACTTCTTGCATTGTTAATTGAAAATAAATAAATAAAAAATAAATTAAATAAATAAATAAATAAATAAATAAATAAATAAATAAATAAATAAATGAGACTTTAAGAAAATTTAATTACGAAAAATTTGACCCTCACGCTCTTCCAAGATGTTGAACTTAAATTATCATTAGAGTGATTTTATATGTATTATTTAAGCATTGTCTTATTGTAAAGATATGCTGGGAATCTATTATAAAGCCACACAAGTTTGTTCACCACAGATTTTTAGTAAATCGTACATTTTTCATCCAACGTAACACAATTGTCGAAAATGGCCGTTCATCACATAGTCAGAGCTAGAGACTAATCATAGCACATTTATCAAATTATAACTTAGTGACAATAATTAATTTTAAATCAACCATCAATATTGGACCTCATGAATCATTAATAAGATCCAATGTCCTTCAAAGCAATCCTTAATATTTCGATGTCATAGAAAATTACAGTTGTCTGTCACTGTGACAATTACTCGTTCATATGAATTAGAGTGTAGACGTTCAGATTCACATATTTTTTTAATTTGTGGGTTACCAATTAGGGAAGAGTAGTTTCTAGTGATTTATTTCACCCTTTTAATTACGAACTGGTGTTAGTTTGTCATTGTTTCTGAATTAAGAATTATTCCACTAAACTAACAAATTTCAAAAAAAAAGGTAGGAAATTTAGATAACGTTCGCATTAGCCTAGAAAGAATGATCGAAATAGGTAATTTCTGTACAGAAATTAAGAACAAAAATAATTATTTGTTTATTTTCACTGTAAAAATACATTTCCATGTCAAATCTCTTCATTTTTCGAATTCACTTTGAACCACAAACAAATTAAAATTCGTTTCCACGTCATTCTACCCTTTCCTATTGAAATAATATTGTTTTCACTAAGTATGCTTCACTTCTTTCTGCCTTTCCTGCACTGGTACTCAATCAAAATAAATGTCTCAAAGTACAATTATTGTCTATGACGGTATAATTTATAGAATACAATACACAAAATAAATATCTCAAAGCATGATTATGGTCTATAACAGTATAATTTATAGTATACAATATTACCGATACTACTCACATCAATGTTTGTCACTAAAGAATATTTTTATTTTGGTTTTATATCACCACCGATCCCACAGTAAAGGTACATTTTATGGATAAGTTATAATAATAATAATAATAATAATAATAATGATGATGTATTAATAAGTTACACAAATTAATATAGGAAATTTAACGTAACACTTCAAGAGAAGCAAGGTTACATACAAGTTACAAATAAATGCCACCGAAACAGAAAGAAACATGAAATATTCGCCTGTGTGGCTACGCCCGCGCAGCAGGGGAGGAGGCGACCGGAGGGAATGCGGTGGGATTATCGCCCCCCCCCGGGCTGCGTAATTCGTCTCCGAGGTGTTCCACCCGCGCAGGAATTTTTCATAAAGCAGCCGACGGCGACGCAACCACCCGGGCGCCCGCGGCCACACGACGGCCCGCGCAAACCGCACGCGGCGAATTACTCTGCCACGGAGTCAAAAGGCCTCCGCCGCCACGGAGTAAAGAGTCCGCTTGCGCCGACCTCAGGGGCGGTCGCTCAGTCCCTCGACCTTTCCTCTCAATAAAACATATATTAAAAACCGTACATGAAATACCTACGAAAATCAGAGCTCGAAATAGAAGAAAAATAAGTAAGTGAATCAAAAATAGGGATAATAAATATTTTCAAATATCTTTGAGGGTAGAAGTTAATACTTTAGGTTCCAGAGGTCAACAAAATTTCGAACGAAATAATAATAATAATAATAATAATAATAGTAATAGTAATAATAACCAATTTTTATGAGTTGAAATGTGTTAAATACCGAATAAAAGATAATGGAAATAATTATGAGTGTTTTGACTCATTTTCTAATACAGTTCGTCCAAGTAGAATACACATTGTTCGTATGAGAACTATCAACAATTTTCTTCAAGATTATTCAAGATTATTCAATTTTCTTCAAGATTGTTTCTTTCACAGCAAGCATAGTTTTCATCAAATCTTCATTATTTTGTTTCAAACATTAAACTTTCGGTCATGTCTACAAATCTTATATCATCGATAATAAAAGCTTTTTTTTTCAATATCAAAGAACATCTGAACAAAAGAGAGAAAAAAACTCCACAAGGAGCTCGATCGCACTAATAGAAACAGTTGAAACCATATAATTTATACAAGCCACACAAGGACGTAATGTATTCAAAATTAACGAAGACCGCTTGAGCACTGTCGTTAGCATTACAGTGCGGGATATCGATCGCCGCCAGCCCGGACTACATCCGCACATCAATGGTGCTATTTAACTGTCCTGAATAGCGCCTAAAAAGGCGAGGGGGCAGAGGCGGGGATTTCGCGAGCGCCCTCTCCATAAGCCCAATCACAAAGTGCTAAACCCCAGCGCTCGCGAAAGACATTCTATTGTGGACGGCCTACCCATCGGGTGCCCCCTTCCACCGCCGAAGACCCGTGCACTGCGTGAGCGGCGCGGCCGGGCGATAGCAGTTGTTCGGCGAAATTTCATTCCCGCGCGCGCCGCGGGAGGCGCTCGGAAGACAAAAGCTTCGCGTTGGGGTGCGGTGGCTGGAGCGAGCTGAAGGGGAGCAGGTGGTGGTCGGGGGGGGGGGAGCTGGTGGAAAAGGCGGTAGCGATGACGGGAAGAGGCGAAGGGAGAGGAAATGCGTGGCGTGAAGGACGATGGTAGAGAAAGCAGTAAAGGCCATGATAGTGGTAGTGGCAAGTTGAGGATGATGGTGATGGCGATGATGGCGCAATTTTGACGGTAGTGGTGTTGGTTCAAGTGAAGGTGTCGAAAATGATAAGGATGGAGAAAATGGTGGTGCGAGGCTGATGAAACTGATAATGGTGATGGCAAAAGTTGTGGTAAAGACATTGAAATTAGAGGTAATTGTAGGGGTATGGAATGAATGAGTGATGATTCAGGTGGTGATAATCGTTGTGCTGAAGCTACTAGCGTTAATAGCAGTATTGATCATGGTGCAAGGATGTTAGTTGCAAAGTGCTGATATAATTCATGTAGTTGGTTCAGTTCCCTGCTTAAATGTAACTCATCATGAGTTCCGAATTATGATTTTCACGATGTGGATTTCAATAGACTATACATAATAACAACAACAACGACAATAATAATAATAATAATAATAATAATAATAATAATAATAATAATAAAGCGCCTACACGAATCGAGAAAAGGCTTCCTGTTTCAAAACACAGTTAGCTCGCATTACACATCAGACATAATAAACTTCAAATGCAATTTCATTACACAGAATGTATTCGAAATATTTCTCTAAAAATAGTTTTTTTTTTATTTTCCCTCTCTGTTATATTGTCAATGTTTTGTACTGTTTTGTCTTTCATTAACCAAATTATTCTGCTTGTAATGCGAAATCTAGTGATATTGAAACGTGGACGCTCAACTCCTGATGAAAGTGCATAATAAAGCAGCATCAACACAAATCTTGAGAGGAAAACTAATTGTAATGTGTCCGCTTTAGGAATTCTTCAACTATCACTTGTTGCACAGCGAACAAACTTTAAAAAACCTACCATAAAAAAGTGATATATCTATTATACAAACTGCACGCAAACAAACTTGAATGCAAATGTCGACTTCCGAATTCTTCTGAGACAGAAAGCGTATTTTAGAAGGCCAACTTTAGGCAGACGATGGAGGCGGTAGAGGCAGCGGCTGTCGCCATCTGCATGAGACTTCGCGCAGCTGAATCAGCTGCACACAATGCAGCCTTTGGCAAAGCCACCTCCCTTCTGCCCAGGGTCGCCGGCAACACTCGGGGTAATTCGCCAGAAAACACGTCGTACAAAGGTCCCTTGTGGTCCGTCGTTTTCTCTACAGACCTTTAAAAAGACTTTTTTTTACTAGTTTATTTGCGAGTCTGTTAGGTTTGAGGGGCGAGAGTAGGGTAAGCAAATTTTCTAGCGGCCATCGCGATTAGCGAAAACTTGAAATCAGTCACGTATGAACCAAGAAATAATACTAACAAACAGGACGTGAGAATTAAACCCGAAACTAATAGATGTACCAAGAAAAATATTGTTTCAATTTTGTCACTAATCACTACATGAAATATTCCCTGCGCCCTACACCCCTCGAATCGTGGTGTCTTTAATTATTCTTGTGTGCTTTCTCCGGCAAGAGATATATTGGTTGGACAACTTCAGATTTAATCTTTTAGTTTTCACGGTGTTAGCATCAGTGCTTTCTTAATATCATTGAATTCTAAACAATTACTCTACAGAAACTGTACAAGACGTCAAGATTTTCAGGCAATTGCGAATTAAGATGAACGTATTTTTGGACATTTCTTGTTGTTTCGAATGTTAATAATTTAATTGAATTATATCGAAAAAGATTGAAAATAGAAATACAATTTATAGACTTTGTTATTAATTTTTTCTTGCCGAACCGAAGCGGAGCTATTCAACTAAAACTCATAACAACATGAGTTTTCTGTGAAGTGGACGAAACCAATACATCAATATCCTATTCTGTTTTCATTATATATTTCAGATTCTGAATTACGAAAAATGACTATTCTGAATTATTATATTGTGTTATGAACTAAATGAGACCGATTTGGTTTTGGACACAATACCACCGTAGCAAAAGAGTTCACTCGTAAGTAATTTCTCCCTGATCTGCTTCATAAAAGCCAATTCAAATAAATATACAATACAAAGAGAGGATTTAATACCCAAATTCTTGAAAATTCGCAAAACAAAGTGATGAATATTGACGCAAAAGAAAAATTTAATTATAGTGAGTACACATTTTCCTGTGGACTAAATTTGCAACGTAGTTGCTAGAGGAAAAATAAAGCGAGTTTGTACAGAACGTTTTTAATTTCTCCTATAAATTAGAGACTCTGTATTAATGCTGGTAGGCATAGGTCATTGATAAATTACAATACACATGTTTTGACCTTTTGAAGAAAACTTTGAACTTTTACTATGACGGAAATACTAAAATGTGGTGTATCTCGATGTAATCTACAGTATCGGGCAATTTTACAAAAAACAACACAGATGTACAGAGCGCAAGATAAAAAGAGAACGAACAGAAGAGTATATAAGGCGGAAAATGCGAAATTAATCCGCATAAGTCCGGATAGGCGAATTATGGACGCTTTAGTAGAGAGATTTCTGACGGCCAGTGGGCCGCATAGGTGAACACTTTTTCGGCTCGCAAAACCCTTAAGAAAAAAATATTTTTTAAGAAAAGTATTCAAGAAACATATTTACTAAAAATTAATTAATTCATTAAAAATGTTTTAATTTTAATAGGGAAAAATTATGGGCAAATAAGCTGATACAGAATCAATAGCGTAGAGGAACAAGAACATCTGCACCTTGAGTTGAACGATTTACAATCCGATACTTTCCTAAAATGCTGCAAGAAAAGATGCCATACTTCTTTGAACTTCTATCCACTGAAAAATACCCAAATTTGAGACAATTTGGATTTACAATAATGTCTGTGCTTGGGACCACGTATTTATGTAAAAGCGCGTTTTCTATTGTGAAATCTACTGAAATTAAGTACAGAAGTCGATTTTACATGTTTCCATGCTGCATCTTTTGAGATTAGGAACTGTAGAACTGGACGTAGATATTCGTTAATTGGTGGATGCAGCTAATCGAACACAATACTTTCACTAAACTGACTCCCATTAAACTGATAGTTTGAAATATTATTTCGACTAATATATTAATTAGTGTATCTCAAGGCTTATTTATTTAACCATTTGTCAAATAATGTCTAAAATGAACTTATATTGTTGAGTGACATTCTTCAAAATTCAACGGTTTTGATAATAATTACTAGAGCACCACGTGTAGTGCAGTATTAATTAAATCGTCCTAGCTATATTTAATAATTAAAGTATTACATTTATTAATTAATTTAATTACGACATTATTTATTTTTAACTCCAAAGCATCAAATAAAAATGTCTTTAAGTAAAGAATAAGGAATTGAATACATGTACATTGGGCACGTACGAAATGGGCGAATTCGGAGCAAAAGCTGGAAGAAACTTTGGTTTCCACACTGAAAAGAGGTTTAGGAAAATTATAGCTGCTCTGTTTGCTGTAGCTGTAGTTTTACGTGGTTTCTCCGATCAATATCAGGCGAATGCTGGAGCAGTACCTTAACAAACGGGCTATGGACGGCCGCGACTTTTCTTCCCTCTTCCTTTTCATATCGTCATCCTCACACCCTCTTACATTTACATACGCTACACTACTATAGATGCCGGGTAACTGGTGGGAGCTTAGGGCTTGTACCGGCTGGAGCGGTGCCCCGGTGGTGGGAGATGCGAGGTTGGGGAAAACCCCGCTAGCCGACAGGTATGTCGGGTTCGAATCTCACCGCTCCCTCCCTTGAAAAATATGCACAACACTTACGGGACAAATGGTATTAGTTGACGTTCCTGGATTCACTAATCAAACAATCAATCTGAAAGTTGGTTAGCACAGATTGGATCCTCCACATAAAAAACTAAAAATGCGCAAATAGTAAAATATACCGAACTACCGCGAAAAAATGCGACCAAGTTCAAGTCATTTCCTTCTATAGCAGCCTAAAAATACATTTCAAAGTTTTAAAAAATAAGTTGAAAATTGTTTTACATTTAAAAAGTTATACTTAAATAACAAAAGTTAAGTGGATAAAGGAGCACCCTCTTCTCGTTTTATGTTGCGCACGCATTTACTTACAGTGAAAGGAATTCGTTCTTTTTCCACAATTTTACATGAACCAAGAAATATACACAATCATGTATTATTGTCAAAGTGCATGGCCTTAAGATATAAACATTTTCGATCTTTAAATCATGCCCTAAAAATGTATATCCCGTTTTACAAAAATTATAAACTACGTCATTTATTATCCATTTTACTTCGAATAGGGGTGATAAAACCTAACACTGTATGTTGAAGTATACTA
Source organism: Gryllus bimaculatus (assembly GCA_017312745.1). Classification (NCBI taxonomy): domain Eukaryota; kingdom Metazoa; phylum Arthropoda; class Insecta; order Orthoptera; family Gryllidae; genus Gryllus; species Gryllus bimaculatus. Next base: position 6,860,082 of record BOPP01000036.1, read on the forward strand.
CCTCTGTGTTTAAAGAGTCTCTAAAAGAGCACTTAAATGTTTTAGACAGCATTTAATCAAAAGATAAAAATAAGAGTGCCACAGCAGAGTTATAAGGTGGTAACGGATGCTAAGGCGTGCGCTGTCAAATCGAAAGACAAAAACGACCCGCAAAGCGCCCTTAGAAAAGGCAACAGGAGAGTGCGCAGAAACAATTTGCCGACGAACAATCAAGAAGACGGTGTCTTCAAAGGAGATACACATCTCCCATCGAGCAGAAGGCTTCAGAAGAAAATATTATTTAAAATGTAGTTAATATTATTTACCTTGAGAGTACGTGCTTGCATCTAGCCTAAATAATTATTGTAAACGAAACGACTGAACAGGAAGAAAATAAGTATTAAAAAAGAAGGCGTGTGTGTGTACGACGGAGGGTTGAGGCAAAAAGGGCTCTCAGGTTGCAGCCGGAGGCCGTCCTCACCGCCAAACGGCGCCACCGCCCCGAGACGCTCTTTGTCAGAATGCACGCGCTGCTCTCCCCACAAGGGCTGCAAGGGCAGGACGCAGGCCACTGCCGCCCTGCACCTGGCGCCCGCCGGCGGCAGACTGTCTGTCGCCGCCGAAAGCTGCAGGCGCGGAGCCGTTTCTGCAGCCGCAGTTCCAGGTTATATTATTCAAGTTACTACTTTGTGTTTCTGAAGCCGTCATTTTCTGCAGCGTTGTCATCACCGGGTAATGATATCTATTTCAACCAAGATGTTAGTTACGCTATTTTCGTACTGCCAGAAACTGTGATAAAGGGTAGATCTATCGCCACAATTCTAATGTCATTCTATTAGCTAACGGTCGTATTACTAGGATGAAGTTCCTATTTTTTATCAATGATGTTAGACTTTATCGTAGATTGAGTTTCTTTAAGATGGCACAAAAACAACAATACGAGGCAACAGTCATCCGTTTCCTTCCAAAAATTTGTTCGCCCGTAAAATGCCCTTGTACCAACTCTGTACCATTGAAAGGGATCAAGATATATTTTATTTTTAAAATGTGTTTTGCTTTTCAGTGTGATTCTTTTTCAGGCTCTGACGCATGGATACCAGATATAATACTACCAGATAATTTCGAGTTCATGGTCGTGTCGATCTACGATACACCACTTAACCATTTAGTAACCCGATGAAATAAATTCTTTGTGTGAATGATTGTATCTGCGGCATTTGACTATATAGAATTTGGCAGGTTCGAAAAAAGATACAAACATGAGCATTAAAAGTTAGATAAAAAATATAAAACCACAATTGAAGCGAAAAGACAACATTACAATGAAAATAGAACAAAGAATGTCTAACAGGTGTCACCTATGCTCCACAATATTTTCAACACTTTTCAGATTAAAACTCATCAGCCTGTAAATGAAATTTACATACATATCCATTTATATTTGAATATCAAAACACTATTTTGTATTTTTATTCGTGCTTCAATCAATTTTGATATTACCACACAAAATACTATTATTTACAATAAAAACTGAAACAGCATATTCGCGAATTTCTAAACAACGAAATACAGTAAGTATTTTTTCCGATGTTCATTTAATATGATCACCTGAATAATGCGAATGTGTTACCTACATATTTAAATATGATATAGATAATATGTTTATTTTATGTCGCAACAACCACTCGATTTATTAGCGACTTCATTCTGAATACTTTTACAAACACCTTACAAACACATTATCATTATATTATGATATTGGTGTTAATTGTTGTATTAGATTAATCATAGGTTGTTCACGATTATTAATTAGAATAATAGTAGAATTTACTCTAAACACGATTTCGGAAATTCTTTGTGTTTGGCTTTACAGTTTGATAACTTTCAGAAATTTATTAAATTTGCCCTGTCTTTAAGCACTACAGTTGGTGAGTTGAGTTTGTATTTTAGTCCACTGGTCTCATATTTAGGGCATGAGAAAATGTGCTCAACAGTATGTAGACTTACACACGAAAGATTTATTTACAGCAGGGCGGTTCTGCATTCGAGTAACGTTACATGTGAATTTTTCGACCCCAGCGAAGTTGCAGGGTTGGCTGACCTGGGCTGCAGAGAAGGGCAGGAGAGCTCTATAAAAAACGGCAGTATATTTTCCTACAGTATCTCTAGGGGAGTTAACGCTCATGTGTCCCTGGCAAAGTAGGAGCGAGCGACGTCATCCGGTGGCGACCCTAGGGGAAGGGTGGGGCGGTGGTCACGTGGCCAGGACACACAACACAGCGGCATCTGGCGTCGTTGCAACTTCCTTGCACAAAAGATAACCGTCTTCACGACCTGGACCCAAGGCTGTTTATGGTGATATGTAGAGTTTTATGAATATTTACAACGATCGTGAAGTAAATCCAAAGACAGCGCAAATGGTGACAAGAATGAAATATCCTTAGAATAATTCCACCACTACAAATAGTATCGTAAGTCCAACAATGGGTATCATTTTCAACTGATCTGACCGTAAATCCAATTGACTGCTTACAGCAGAATAGTCTGCAGCTCTAATTTCACGGAACCAAAGGGTAAACTCTTCTCCAAAAAACCAGGCGTGTTCTATCTCTAGATCCAATTATTAATGAAAATGAACGTTCATCAATGTGGCCCTCAGCTGCCACGCACTTGCACAAACAAGTATGATGTTCGCAATGCGTTCGAAGGACCATTTTGCTTACTTAAAATGCATTTTATGGTGAGAGTGCATCTTCATCAAATGAATACCTTTTTAAATACAAACGCATCAACTTGTACCGTAATTCAACGAACTCAGTCCATTTTATTGTACCTCTAAAATGTATTTCATCTGAGTGGGAGCTTACAAGCAAAGCGAATCCGACCTCACGGGCACCATCCTGATAGTGAGAGCACCTGGAGGGCTCGAGGTCTTCTCGTCTCGATTGACCTTGGCAAGAGACCTTTCCCTGCAGCCCTCCTACTCACACAAACGTCATATCGCCAAGAAGCTGGTAAACCAGGATGGTTGTTTCAAATCCTCTACAAGGAGTAGAACCGAGAACCTAGGACACAGCTTACCATGCATGCGTATGAGAACTCCGTTTTGGAAGACCTCCCTTTCTCCTCTCTTTACCCCTTCTGACACCAATAAACCGAGTGCAGTCTAGAAAATGGGGGGCGTTTCCAGTCTTTCACCAGGAAGAGCACTGAGGCCCTAGGTTCACCTGAGTGCATCTCAGAGTAACGCGGAGACCGCAGGAAACCCGCGTTTATTCCCATCAGCCTGACATAATAGGTAGCTTTTGCATGGTGAAGCGTTATACCGATCAACAGCACTCACGAAGCTTTGCGCATGCGCAGTTCGACTTTCGCATCACTTTCGTGCATTTGCGCGTGCGCAGAAAATCGAGATTGTAGACGTTTGCTATGCAAAACTACCTAATAGCTATTGAGTTCGAAGTGCTCCTCGTGTAAAAATACCGGCGGGGCGAGGCCGCGCTCTGCGAGGACAGAGGCGGGGCGGGCTAGGGGTGTGGCGATGGAGGTGGGCCGGCGGGGAGCCCGTGACGTCACTTCCGGGCGCCCTCGGGATGCGCATCCGTCCTGCCCCGCCCGGACACGCGCACGTGCACGTGCCCTTGTGGGATGAGGGTCACTGCAGCGGAGGTGTGGACGGTTCGCTTGCGCATGATACAAGATCTAAAATGTATTCTACGAGGGTTGCCTTTTATATTTAGGGATTAGAGAACAAAAACAAATATTAATCATCGAAAATCACTTTATTGTTTTTCAAAATATTTCCATGAAGATCTATACACTTTTGCATGCGTTTGAACCAATTGTCGAAGCACTTTTGCCACTCTGATTGAGGTATCTCCAAAGCGACCGCTTCTTCAGGTGTCGAAAAACGTTGACCTCTCAGTTTGGTTTTTACGTACGGGAGTAAAAAGAAGTGATTAGGTGCCAAGTCAGGACCATAAGGCGGATGACTCATCAAATCGATGTTATGGGTGCTCAAAAATGCAGTTGTTTGAGGCGATGTGTGAGAGCTCGCATTGTCCTGATGAAGAGTGATTCGTCTTCGGCGGTTGGTTTTCCTGATTTCTTGGAAGACAAATCGTTGTGTACCACTCAGAATTGACTTTTCTGCGTTGTTGCGACTGATTTTGGACGACCTTCGCGAAATTCGTCTTGGGGTGAACTACGACCACGACTGAATTCACCGTACCATCGATAAACACTGGTCCTTGATGGAGCTTCATCGCCAAAAACTGAATTAAATTCATCCATGCACTGTTGCTGAGTTAATTCACGTCGAAAGTTGTAAAAAATAATTGCACGAAACTGTTCACGATTTAATTCCATTTTTTGGGCTAAAATGAATCTTTTAAGTTACTGTAAACAACACAAATAGCGCTCGTACGTCAAAACGTTCTGAGTACGTATAACCTCAAAACATCCAACTTTACGATAGAACTGTCAGTTGCCAGATTGCAACACCAGGGTTGCCAAATCCCGAATCATAAAAGGCAACCTTCGGAAGACGGGCAACGGATAAACGAGTCCTAAAAAATACGAACATACGGAACAACCAGAAGAAAGTTCCAACAGCTAACGAAAACGGTTTTCATATTGTGGGAATGTTGATGAGACGGTGATGACATTATTCAAAGATAAAACAATTTTTTAACACCTTTATCAACTTAGATTTATTAAGAAAGTTGGCTTTGCGTGGCGTAGATCGGAAGAATGCTCTGCGAGAAATGCTCAGAAAAGTATAGTTTCATTGCAAGTTTAGATTTAATTATAATCTCATGAATCAAGTTGTAACGATTCATGTTATGCCCCAAAGGTAGTACAGTTTAATTCACTGCGTTTTACTACAAAAATTATTCTGAAAACCCAAAAACTTCAAAATTTTAAAATGTAAAAGTAAATCAGTATTATGCTACTGGTAACTTACGTAACGAAAATAGGCAGGGATGTTCGAGTAAATTACTACCAGCAAAATACCGATTTATTTCCAAAATTTGGAAATATGCGAACACAATTTGAAGTAAAGCCTGAATAGTTCAATCTTTTTTTCAACCTGGAGGACATGCGTTTATTTTTTTTCAAAGTTACAAACAACGTAAATTAATAATTTAAAGTATTTACAAATGTAATATAATTTAACATGATGTTATCTAAAAAATTCTTTACCTTATTTTCACTTAATTTCTCGAAACAATCATGGCTTTCATT
>BOPP01000036.1:6865332-6877987 GCA_017312745.1 Gryllus bimaculatus
TTTCTGAGCCAGTTCCTTTACTCTAATTTTGAATCATTATCTGTGTTGTACAATGAAAAAGAAATTTAATTGAATAAAATATACGCCGACTACGCCAACGTACTAACTACATCAATCAACTTTAGTAAAGAGCGATCACTGAATAAAAATGACTACATACCACTTTTAATTTTTAGCCTTGTACCTATTTTTTAATTTTGCGTTCTGAGGGGTCAGCCCGGGTGATTCAAAACCTCCCAGGGAAACAGATGAAAACGTCAGTGGTGACATAATGTTTGAATGCAACCGATTTTTGTTATTTAATTTGAATTGTTCTGAAACAGTGAAAATCTGTTTCCGTTTGTATGCAAATTATAGTTTCAGTATTCATGAAGGACTTCATTTATTTCCCCTAATCCTTAAAGTGATAGATTTCCTTGGCTAGTATGTGCATTTATGCTTTTATTTGCTCCACTTGAGGCCAGTTTCTGAATAATGAGAACAATATTATCAGATAACATCGATTTTTTCATGCTTCCAATAGAATATAATAGACTTGAAAATAATTCCTTCTATATTTAATATTATATATATATATATATATATATATATATATTATATATATTATATATATATTTAAATCACTCCATCTTATCCCAGTTTTGAATCTTGTTTAGTAATGTGTTGTTGCGGTAGAGTTGCCTTTGCATACCACATTCCCCATAACTTTCCCAAAGGACGGGACCCAATTACTGGGTACATGTGGTCCAATCTGGACATACCAACCTAACCGTTGCAGGGCATGTTCCGTTGTGGTATCTGTGCCAAATTGTTTGCTTATTTGTGGTTCCGTAGCCTGCGTTCGCTAATTGCTTTTCGTTCGCAGTCGGAGTTTACGATATGTTGTTGAGCAGCAAACATACGAATTAATGCGAAAATATTTTTACAAAAGATTGCCTGCAAAGTAAGGACTTTATTCAAAAATGAAATCAGCTTTAGAACAACAAGGGTCTCAAATCTTGATAAAACCAAAAGAAAGCAAAGGAATTAAACAAAAAATTGATATTTTTTGCTCCTTTTCGCAACAATTGATAAGCTTATAAACTTTAGGTATAAGTTAATGTTTAGACGAGGTTACCAAAAAATCGGCCCATTTTTATACATTTCATCCCTTAAAAAATTAACGTTTCAAAGTGAGGTATTATTCTGAACGTGAACTACTTTACTCTCAATCAATCCAGAGTAGGATCCAGGGTTTAGTAATATTGAGAGGGGGGGCGGGTTATATCATAATACCAATTAATTTGTACGATTCTGCATTTTTTTTAAAATGGGTTCCACGAATCACATTCAATGCTGAATGCCCAAAGAAGAAATCTCCAATATATTGAAAAGCAGTATTAATAAAATCCGCATGTACAGAAATTACAAACCGAAATTCCCCAGCAACAGGTTTTCATCTCGCCCCTCCTTATAATTTCAATTTACATTTGAGTTTAATTTACGCAAGAATACGCGCACAACTAGTAAAGGCATAGCTAGTTGACTACCATACTTCCTATTGATGTTGAACATTAATTCATAGTTATTATTATAGATTTGTAATACTGTTTAATAATACTGCATGGCAAACATTCAATGAGCGATTTTACAAACATAATGCGTGGCCGCATTTCCGAAGATATTTTTATTCCAAAACAGTTTATATACCGTCATATTACCAGAAATGATGAAGCATATTCGTTGTGTGGCGATAATTTTCCGGAACATCTTCTGTGTGAATTGCTTTCAACAGAAAAAATGAAACGTGCATTTGCAAAGCACCGCAAATTTCCAGAACTCATGTCAACAATCCGACCTTGTAATAGCTGAGTTATTAAACCTCATGTTTACGAAAGACCGACCTACCCCTATGAAATATTCCAGATGATTAATTTCGGAAGCTACTAAAATCTGCTCAATCAGATTCTCCGTTTCTGCTGGTTTTTGCAGGAACAACATTTACGACTTTGAAATGAAACCACAGAAAAAAAACCCACAGAGTACACTATACAATATATAGCATACTCTCTTTCCAATGCACTGGCAATCCAGCTTTTTCAAAGTTGTCGTTTTTTGCCATCCAAATTGAAATGCCGCCAGTATAGATTAAGAACGAAGGCCTATATCCTTTAAATAACGTTTTTATCTATTTGAAAAATAGAGGCAATGGAGAAACCCACTTTTTTAAAAAGTTTTCAATATACAGCAAAATCCTTAGGGCTACCCAACTTTTTTCTTGCTCACCAATTAACAATATTAAATCTAGATTTTGGCTGAACGTCTCTGGGAATACAAGGGAATGAGCGTGAATGGATACTCCACTGTCATTAGACGTAAAGTTCGGTGGTGACGCTCCTCTAACACTGCCGCACTTCCCTTAAGCACTTCGGTAACACCTCTTGTATCACCATTAATTTATCATGTATTCATTTTCTCAGCTCATCACGGGACGACCTGTTAAATTGAGTCACGTGATCATCCTGTGAAAGGGATTCAGGGTGCGGACGGCCGGCACGTGGCAGTTGGCTGACGATGTTTGTTTGTGACAGAGCTTCCGACTGAAGTTGGCGACGCATCGTATGCGTCTTTGGCCGCAGTGAAGGAAATAAACTCGCTCCGGGTCCTGATCAGCATCATACAACTTAGTGTTTCCGACCAAGCATATGTGATGCTCCTCGACCCGACGATACATAGATCTGTGTTCCCTAAGGTTGCACCCTAGTAGCTGTGTATTTCGTGGCCCTGAGACCATGGTTGCATTCAGAGTCTCCTCGTCCCTCCGATTCTTCAAAACAGCAGGCTCAGAATTGGAAGAAGAATGATGCAAGTGTAAACATATATACAGGGATCAGGCTTACTGAGCAGGAGAGAAGAAGAAGACACTGGACAGATCAATGGTTTCAGTAATAGCGGAGAAGGTATAAGATGATATTAGTGCGCGACAGTATAATTTCTTAGTAGTGTATTGCCATTTAAGTAATTTCGGTCTGTGATGATAACTTCTCAAAAAAAATCCACACCGTTGAACTAAGATTGTTTGCTATTGAGTCCGCGTGTGTTCCCTTCTCAGAGTTTACTCGTCGTTACTCATCCTGAATAGATATTTGTTCTTCTGGTTACACAACATCAGACAGAATTTTGACAAATGTAGATATAGCAAACACCTCGACTCAAGGGCATTAATAATTCTCGATAGTGTAGTGTCATAAGTGAGTAGTACAGATCGTCTGTTCAATCATTTTGATTGAAAATGGCTACAGTGATATTGAGCAGTTCATTCAGTGATGGTATGTGGATCTTCTTCTTCGAGTTTGTGACATTTTAAGTTGTTTATTAAATACTCTCTCACGTGCTCGCAGAGGTGATTTACTCATCCGAAAAGCAATCTAATAAATAGTTTAAGAATTTAGATATTTCCCTTTAAATGCTAAAAACCTAGTATTTTAATATATTAATTTAATAAAAATAAAAGGGAAGCTAGAAAAAATTCCACTAATTTGTCGGCAATTGGACCGAACTCATTAACAAAAATTTGACATTCGAATAGAAAGTCCTCTGATTAGAAGTTGGTTACTTATACACGAACACAGAAATAAATTAAGACAATTTTCCCAAAGCTGGGTGCAAAAACGACCAAGGAAAAAACTATACTTTCTCCATTCGTTCTGCCTTAAACCTACACCAGCCGCAGACGCGTCCGGCACCCCCAAAACGATTGGAAGCTTTCGACATTGTCCTCAACAAAAACTAGATCTCCGTCGACAGCAAGCCGGTCAAAATACTTGGTCACGTGATGCCGCAATCTGCCCGAGAGACCTTCGCGTTAAAGATACTACCGCAAGAAGAGTATGGAAAATTAACGGGTTTCCGAATTCACTACAACATTACCGCGATTCGCAGCTCCTCGCTCGCAGGAAGACGAAACCGCCGAATCGCGAGAATTCCTCTGGACCAGAGTGCGCACGATCGATCGACGCGAGAGAGCGAGGGAGGGAGAGACTGAGAGAGAGCGAGATGAAGAGCGACGAGAGAGAGCGAGAGAGAGCGAGATGAGAGCGAGAGAGCAGCGAGAGCGAGAGCGAAGCTGAGAGCGAGAGCGAGAGGCGAGAGCGTAGAGCGAGAGCAAGAGCGAGAGCATGATGAGCGTGAGAGCGGAGAGCAGAGCGAGAGAGAGAGAGAGCAGAGATGAGAGAGAGGAGAGCAGAGAGAGAGAGACCCCGTGCACGGTCTGTGGTGCGGCCACGTCAAATAAAACATTAATTATAATCTCATGAATCACGTAACGGTTCATGATATATCCCAAAGGTAGTACAGTTTAATTCACTGCGTTTTACCACTAAAATAATTCTGAAATTCCAAAAACTTCAAAATTTTAAAATTGAAAAGTAAATCAGTATGATGCTACTGGTAACTTACGTAACGAAAATAGGCAGGGATGTTCGAGTAAATTACTATCAGCAAAATACTGATTTATTTCCAAACATTGGAAATATGGGTACACAATTTGAAGTAAAGGAGGGCCTGGGAGGACATGCAGTTTATTTTTTCAAATTTACAAAAACGTAATTTATAAATAAAAGTATTTACAAATGTAATGTAATTTACCATGATGTTATCAAAAACATTTCGATTTCTTACAATTGAAGAGAAAAATTGTGTTATAAAGTATTTACTAACTGAAGTAAAATGGGTTTCCGAGCATCCAGCTTGCAGAGAAGATGAAACAGAATGATTAAATTTTCAGAAATCGTGATATTCTATATATCAGAATTCCAGTTATCGTGGGGCCATTGTAGCATGCGAAGTGTTCACCCCATTACTGTTTTCTGACTACACTATCTAATTTTATGTAAAATCAGTAATTCATTATTCAACTAGCATTTAAAAGTATTTTAAATGAAAAAACATAAAATACATAAACACGTTTAATATTGACACTATTTATGCTGCAAAATCAGGCACATTCTATTCTTGAATAGAATATTATTCAATGTACATCGATTTTGCACAGTGAAATTTTCTGAAGAATTCATTTCTCCAAAATTAACATTCGAGGTCAAATAACTGGAAATATAATTTAGTAATTATGAATCTGAATTTAATTATTGTAAATCTGCGTCATAGGCTTCAGAATATGTTTCAAAATTCTATACCAATTCACCTGTCTCTCTGTATTTATAAACGTGACAGTCAATTCACTGGAATTTTTTAAATTTAGTAGTATTGTGAATTACGTTTTCGTCCATCGGTTTGTAATAACAAAAGTTATTTTCCGATGAGCAGCTGACAATTATTCTCTACCTTATTTTCACTTAATTTCTCGAAACAATCATGACTTTAATTTTTTTGAGCCAGTTCCTTTACTCTAATTTTGGAAGAATCTGGTTTTAATGAAAAGGAGATTTAATTATGAATAAAATATACGCCGACTTCGTCAACGTACTAACCACATCAATCACTTTAGTAAGAGCGATCACTGAATAATAATGGCTACATACCACTTTTTATTTTTTATCCTTGTACTATTTTTAATTGCGTTCTGAGGTCAGTCAGTGAATTCAAAACCTCCCAGGAAACAATTAAATAGATGGTGAAATAATGTTTGAATGCAAGGATTTTTGTTATTTAATTTGGAATGTTCTGAACAAGAAATCTGTTCCGTTGTATGCAAATTATTCGTTTCAGTATCATGAAGGACTTCATTTATTTTCCCCTAAATCCTTAAAGTGATGATTTCCTTGCTAGTATGTGCATTATGATTTTAGTGCTCCCTGAGACCAGTTTCATGAATAATGAGAACAATATAAATCGAAAACATCGATTTTTTTCATGCTTCCATAAAGCATAATAGACTTGAAAATAATACCTTCTATAAATATTAATCACTCCAATCTTACCCAGTTTGAATCTTGTTTAGAATGTGTGTTTGTGCTAGAGTTGCCTTGCATACCACATTCCCATAACTTCCCCAAAGGGGGGACCCAATACTGGGTCCATGTGGTCCAACTGACATACAAACCTACCGTTTGCAGGGCCATGTTCGTGTGGGATCTGTGTCAATTGTTTGCTTATTTGTGGTTCCGTAGCCTGGGTACGTAATTGGTTTCGTTCGCAGTCGAGTTTACGATATTTTGGTTGAGCACAAACATTACGAATTAATGCGAAAATATTTTTACAAAAGATTGCTGCAAAGTAAGGACTTATTCAAAAAATGAAATAGCTTTTAGGACAACAAGAGGTTCTCAAATCTCGATAAAAGCAAAAGAAAGCGAAAGGAATTAACAAAAAATGGTATTTTTTGCACTTTTCGTAACAATTATAAATTATAAACTTTATGGTATAAGTTAATGTTTAGAGAAGTTACAAATAGGCCCATTTTTATACGATTTCATCCTCAAAAAATTAAAAGTTTTCAAAGTGATGTATTTTCTGAACGTGAACTATTTACTTTCAATCAATCCAGAGTGGATCCAGGGGTTAGAAATATTGAGATATATCAAATGAAATTAATTTGTATATCTGCATTTAAAATGGGTTCACGAATCACATTCAATGAATGCGAAAGAAATCTCAATATATGAAAAAGCAGTATTAATAAAATCCGCAATGTACAGAAATACAAACCGAAATTCCCCAGCAACAAGTTTCCTCTCGTCCTCCTAAAATTTCAATTTACATTTGAGTTTATTTACGCAAGAATACGCACAACTGTAAGGCAATAGCTAGTTGACCACCATACTTCCTATTGATGTTGACATTAATTCATATTTATTTATTTTATAGATTTGTAATACGTTAATAATACTGCATGGCAAACTATTCAATGAGCGATTTATACAAACATAATCGTGGCCGCATTTCCGAAGATATTTTTATCCCAAAACAGTTTATATACGTCATATTACCAGAAATATGAAGCATATTTCGTTTGTGTGGTGATAATTTCCGAACATTTGCTGTGTGAATTGCTTTCACAGAAAAAAATGAAACGTGATTTTCAAAGCACGCAAATTTCCAGAACATCATGTCAACATCCGCCTTGTAATAGCTGGTATTAAAACCTCATTGTTTACGAAAGACCGACTACTATGAATATTCCAGAAGATTATTTTCGAATCTACTAAATCTGCTCCAATCGATCTCGTTTCTGCTGTTTTGCGGAAAATATTACGTCTTCGAAATGAAACCAATAGAAAAAACCACAAGAGTACACTATACAATTATAGATACTCCTCTCCAATGCACGGCAATCCAGCTTTTCAAAGTTGTCGTTTTTGCATCCAAATTGAAATGCCGCCAGTATAGATTAAGAACGAAGCTATATTCTTTAAATAACGTTTTTATCTATGAAAAATAGTGCAATGGAGAACCCATTTTAAAAAGTTCAATATACAGCAAATCCTTAGGGCTACCCAACTTTTTCTTGTCACAATTAAAATATTAATCTAGATTTTGGCTGAAGTCTCTGGAATACAAGGAATGACGTGAATATATACTCCACTGTCATTAGACGTAAAGTGGTGGTGACGTCTCTAACACTGCACTTCCGGTGAGCACTTCCGGTAAACACCTCTTGTATCACCATTAATTTATATTATTCAATTTTCAGCTCATCACGGGACGACCTGTAAATTGAGTCACGTGATCATCGTGAAGGGATTCAGGGTGCGGACGGGCCCGGCACGTGGCAGTTGGCTGACGATGTTTGTTGTGACAAGAGCTTCGACTGAAGTGGCGACGCATCGTATGGTCTTTGCCGCGTGAAGGGAAATAAACTCGCTCGCTCACATCTCAACTTGCGCCAGAAAGTCGTTACCGCGTGATTGGAAGTGACCTGGATATTTCTGTTTCCAACTGTATCTGTACTTATGCGGATCAGAGCTCCTCGAAAGCCTGACGTCAATGTTTCGTAATCCGAATACTGATTGACGCCACGTTATTCGAGAAGCATAGATCGGTCTGTACGTCAAAACCACCGACTATTTTTGATATGTACGTCTACTTTTAAGTTCCGTATGATTCCTGAATAGAATATTGTTCAATGTACACATCGATTTTACAAAGGGAAATTTACTCAAGATTAATAATTCAGTTCTTCATAATATAGTACAGATCGTCTTTTATCATTTTATGAAAATCCAGTTAAGTTATAGGCAGACCTCTCATTAAATGTTTTTAATTTCGTCCGAAGTGACTAAAGTAGAATTTAGATATTCCCTTTAAATGCCTAAAACCTAGTATTTTAATTATATTAATAAAAATAAAAGGGAAGCCAGAAAAATGTGTCGGCAATTGGACACTCATTAACAAAATTTGATTGAATAGAAAGTCGTAGAAAGTTTGTTACTATATACAGAACACAGAAATAAATTAAGACAATTTTCAAAGCTGGTGAAAAACGACAGGAAAAAATATACTTTCATTCTTCTGCCTAAACCTACACCAGCGCAGCGTCCGGCACCCAAAACGATTGAAGCTTTCGAATGTCTCAACAAAAATAGATCTCCCGGACAGCAACCGGTCAAAAATACTGTCACGTGATCCGCAACTCTGCCCGAGAGACCTTCGGTTAAAGATACTACGAAGAAGTATGGAAAATGTAACGGGTCCGAATTCATAACATTACCGCGATTGGGTCTCGCTCGCAGAAGAGAACCGAATCTCCGAGAATTCCTCTGACCAGGTGCGCACGATCGATCGAGCGAGAGAGCGAGGGAGGGAGAGAGCGAGAGAGAGACAGAGAGAGAGAGAGACAGAGAGACAGAGAGAGAGAGAGAGAGAGAGAGAGAGAGAGAGAGACCGTGAGGCTGTGGTGGCGTCACGCATAAACACGCGCGCGCGTGCGCCCGGCCCGACGCGCTTCCTGGTGGCCGCGGCCGTCGCTTACGCAATCGGCGATCCGCTCGCGCGACGGCGCTAAAGTTAGCGAGCGGAAAGCGCGCAGTGGGCCGACGGGCGCACCTGCCGAGCACCAAGGGGTGGTTGTCCCTCAGAGCCAATGTCTTGCTGTAACTGGCGTGGCTATTAGCATTTTGCTTCTGTCTATTTCCACTTCTTTTCTTTCGTCAAATTCGTCTTCGAAATTCCCTTTATTATTATTATTATTATTATTATTATTATTATTATTATTATTATTATTATTATTATTATTTAAATTTATTTCATTTTGTATTATTCTTCTGTCATTTTTACGTTTCTGAAGCACCATTTACGTTTTCTTCGTCTTCAATGTCATTTTTTTTCGTAAACTGCTTTTTGACCAAAACCCGTTATTTAACAAATATATTATTCTTAATTTTGTTCTAACGCACAAATTGAATAAAGAATATAAATCTAAGAAATGATCACAACTCAATAAGTTTAGGTAGAAATTTGCTAACAATCTACCCAAAATATAGCGATCTTCTGCTTCTAAATTTATGTAGCCTCTATTGATTTGATGTGCACTCCAAATCTTTCTTGCAAGACACTTTCGTTTTCCTGGAGGAATGCCCGTCACGCCAATTGTGACAACTCTCTGTGGATCCATTCTCTTTATGATATTATGATTCCATTTTTCTCTCGGTTCTTCCATTGGTTATAGTAACCAACATACGCTTACGCGCTGCCCCCATTCACCTTGTCAAGATTGCATGGAACTTTGAGACGTTCACACATCATTCCGCGCGGGATGTTTTCCTCATTTTCAAAACTCCATCTGAAACAATTTGTATGTAATTTACCTAACTAGGGAATTGCTTAAATATAAGAAAGTAGAACTACAGGTCACGTTGTAGTAATTATAGAAATTCTTTCGTTCAACTGGTTTGAAACAGGGAAGGATCAAATTGCCTTAGGAAATGTTTAAGTATATTTTCTAATTTCTCATTTCATTATGTTTATTACATGAACGCGAGACGCAGACCTAGGAAGAAGAAAAACGACCACATTATGGGAAACCTGAGCTTCTCACTTTTCCAAAATCTGAAAAAACTGCCGCCAGATAATGGAAGGCAAAAGTAGAGCCGCTACAAACGTATCTCAAGATTGATTCCTACAGAATAATATCAACTTTTCTCACCTAGATGTAAGGACGTAGCATGATTATGAATAGCCAAAAGCAATGTACCCGCAATGTAGCTCCACCCGCACACATATCCAAACTCCAATTAAAACAAGGTCCCTTCAAGTTCACGAGCTGGAAGGAGAGCGGGACTCTATCATCAAATCGTGTGTTTCGTTACGACTTAAATTGTTAGTACTGAAGCTCTCGATTGAATGACAATGACCACCTCTCGTTTAAGCCTGTGACCTTTAACGGACGCTGTTTTAATCGAAGTATAATAACACATACTTTTTTAACCGCGCACCGTTCCTTACCACTGCGCTTCCTCCGTGTCCGCCGCCGAGTCCGGCCTGAGCGGTCACCCTCTCCCTCTTTCCTCACACGGACGCAGCGCTCGCTCGCGGCGCGGCGTGGCGTGCGTCCGCGCCCGCGTGAGCTCACATTTATTCCGGTGAATGAAGCATATTTGGCGGTGGGCCCGCGGGCGCGGCCGTGGCCGGCAGGCGGGCGAGCGGGCGGGCGGGAGGCCGGCTACCGTTTCGCCGCGACCCGGAATAGGACCCGGGCGCGCGCCCCCTCGACCCAGCCGACCGCGCCGGGAGGGCGAGAGGGCGGGAGGTCGGTCGGTCTGTCGGTCGGTCGGTCGGTCGCTTGGCCAGCGGCCGCACGCGCGTGCTGAGTCACCGACCGAACCGACGCCCCGGAGCGGCCGACCCGTCGCGACGCGACGCGACGCGCGCTCGGAGGTCGAATTGCCGGCCGAACTGGCTGCGCGCGGGCAATGGGTGGCAGGCAGTTATAGCACATTTCTCACGTACGGAACTTACGAGTCATCTGACTGCAATAATGAACCTTACGCTTATGCTATTACTAGGATGGTGACATTGCCAACAAAATATCGACGTGTTGTAAACATCAATAGTCAAAATCAATACTCAAATCGACCCAAAGTCATGTCAAATACATGGACGATTTTATTAAAGCATCGATTGTTTGTAAACATCGACAAAGATGCCGCATTCCTAGGTACGATTTCACTTCGTTAGAAGGCTGCAAGTTTATTCTAACACTAAACTGTACAAAAATAAAAGCAGTTTCTATTAAGTAGCAGGAGCGCTACGTTTTTGCTCTAATGGTGTATATGGATATGGTGCAATGGTCCAGTCACCCACCTGGAATGATAGTTGGTTAAACTGATATTTCTTGGTTCGTACAACATGTGGTTCCTTCTGGTGTTTATCGACCGTCTGCCGCTTCTAAATCGAATTTTGTCATCACAAGCAGAGCTAATCTGTAACGCTATCCCACCCACCGCACTAGTCGAGGGGTCGAGAAGCCGTCAGAGGCATTGCTCCGACCTGTGAAGCAGCTCAGGACGCTCGAGCAAACGGCGCTCGAGAACAAAACGCTCGAGCGAGCACATGGAAGGCCCCGCATCATTGTAAGTACACACTTCGGAATTTATTCATTCTTTAAACAGAGTGAATATGGGTATTCGTTACGTTCGCGGTCATTATTAATGCGTGTTTCATTCTAAAATAAAAAAAAATAAAAAATAAAAATAAAAAAAAGATCACAGAAACTATTCGCTCTATCAGCAAGCATTAAAACACCGAATCAACATTGTACGAGCGTCACGCTGTGACGGGCGTGGTGTCCTAAACGCACGCAGACGTGACATTTACAACGGAGTAATTAATGCCGGAGTGATCAATGCCGACAAACCATTAATTTTCTATAAAAATCCATTATTGAAAAAACACGCCATTCCTTATTTTTCAAAACAATTTTAATTAGTCTTAGAATGACTGTAATGGAAGGGAAGCATACTGAAGTGATCACATAGTTATCCGACGTCTTCAAATACATAACATGAAATTCATTAAGAGGGTTTAACAGTGCTGATTGAAAAATTTACCCAAGAAAAAAAAAATTATCTTCGAGACACGAACATGAACTAAATGGGAAACAAAAATGTGTGCCATACTATGTGGCTGATATATGAAATTTATTGAAATTCATCTCATGATAATTTGGTAGTTTGTACCAGTTTATATTCTTGATATCTGCTTCAAAAGAAAGTATGAGCAAAGGACATGCAGAATTCAAATTACTAATATTCCATTGCATAAGGAATAGTAGTAGTGATATTAGTCATTCTGATATTTTATGCCAAGCAACTTAGCGATTCATCAAATACTACGTATACCAGATCCTCATACGTATAGAAAGGGAAACAAGACGAATAGCAAATGCTTTCACCCTGGACCATTTATCTCCGACATTTTCTTACCATCTCATCCATGTTTAATAACCACTAACCGTCTACCTACGTCGATAAATCAACTGCAAAATCCGAGTTCAAGATGTTCTTTCGCAACAAGCAGCCGCTCAGATGAATGGAAGAGAGCTGTAGGATCGGCAGTTACGCTAATGCGGCGCTTCTTATGGAAGGCACGCAGCGGCTGTACGAGGCGTTGCGGCGAGCCTGGAAGTGAAGGGGACTGCGGAAAACTGACGCATTACCGCTCAACGCAATTCTACCACGATGTTTCCCTAAGAATTGAATTGAATTGAATTGAATTGAAT
>BOPP01000036.1:6878991-6892969 GCA_017312745.1 Gryllus bimaculatus
AAAATTCCATCCTTCAGACTTTTCCTTTTTGACTCCAATTCCTTAAACAAAAAGTAAGACTTCAAGCTACTAGATTTGGTTGTCGGTGTTTTCTACATAGATTAATTGCATACTTTATGAGTCGCTCATGGCTCAATTTCAACAGCAAATAAATAAACATTTTGATAAGTTGCCACATAATTACGGCTTGTGCAGGGGACCCTAAAACTGCGTTCTACGTATAATTTACAAGCAATCTGAGTCGCCATCCGTATTTTAACTTGCTAGCATTGCAGTTTGAAGCAACTTACGTTAGGTTTTGGATGTAATAATTCTAACAGCGATGAGTTCATACAAAAATCATGATTTTGAAGGTCAATGATGAAGATCTTTTCACTGTACACTGGTATGTGGATATATTTACGAGTAGCATCGTTTAATACCTCTGTGAATGTCCTCTCCCCAAATTTTGCATTTTGCTAGAGTGTGAAAAAGATAAATAACGGGGAAACAATGAGAAACACGATATTATTAAAATATAGTATCTATCCACCAGTTCGAAACGGAACCTTAAGATCGTAATTCATGATTCTCATTAAACATCAATGATATAATTTGATAAATTGGTAAATACCTTCCCAATAAGTTGAACAAATATTCAACTACTACAAACGTTGATATACTTCCCAAATTGACACCAACCAAGGGCATATTGTTTTGAAATGTGTCAGAAGATCATACAGTACGGAATGATGTATAATAAATTGCGCAGCAGTAGCTTTATTTGGCACTGGATGAGAGACAATCAAGTTGATAGAATGTCATGTTTCTGGACGGGGGATACATATCTTGCAATCCATGTAGGTAATCTGACTGTTTTGCCTTTCGCGACGATAATTGTCACAATTACACACGTCCCAGTATTAATCCCATCCCAATATCTACTCTCTCGTGGTCCGATTGTGTCAGTTCTGACAGAAAGAGAGAGAAGGACCCAGGATGATATGCAAACCGTTCAATAAGCAAATTGAGATATTACATCGCTGGAAGTTTGGACACTAAAGTGGAACGAGTTAACTCTTACGAATGGTGTCGAACACTAGATAAATCTATTGAAGGTTACTTAATTTTATACAAGCAATTATTATGTAACGTATCGCGGCATGCTTCCCATTCAGAAAAGAAACAATATATGAAATAAGGATAAGAACAACCTTCAGAGTCAATAATATATCTCTATACCAGTGAGAACTGAATTATATTTTCTCACAAATAGTTTAAATATTTTAACAGTCTTAATATGCTTCAAGAAGATAAACAGTACAACTTTACAAAGCAAAATAGAATGTCATTTGGATAACAGAATATTTCCTCAAACGTCTTTTAAATTCGCAAATACGCAGATCGTTATTTTCGATCAAATAGAAGCTACGATTGATATCCCATCCCACGAATACTTTTCTGACAATATGCTTTATCATAATTTTTTTGCAAATAATACTTCAATATTTCTGAAATATTTTCTATTGCCGCATTTTTACAACAAATATATGATAATGATGCTGAATACTCTTATTAATTTTCTTTGACACCATTCTCCTTTCATGGGTTCACCGTTGAAGAGTTGGCAAGGTCACAGGTGCTTTGTGACGGAAATAGCCTCGCGTGTCCCACGAAGTAAATTATAACACGAGGAAAAAACTCTTTGATGTCTTCTAATAAATAATGTTTGCCCACTACTCACCAAGTCACAAGAGCGCACGAGACCAGCCGCATCGCCGGCGCGAGGAACCTTACCTGAAATCAAAGAGAAAACAACGTTAGTTTCCACCCCCACAGATACGAACTTGGTGATGAATACAATGACACGGGTTCAATTATCGACACAATGGAGTCGGATAACGTGTGGGCAGCGGGCCACGAAACTCAATATACAGGTGCAATGCTGGCGTTGGCAGAGTAGTTCGTCACCGCAATATACGCGCCTGTGATCATCAAAGCGCGATATCCTGCTGCAACCTAATTCCTAGCAAACAGCCCATCACAAGTTACATTAGAACAAACAGGTGCTTTGGGTAAGTCAGACACAGGGATAACGAATACATCCACATCGCACATTTATTATAAATTACCACACTCGAAATGCTGGCCTGTGACTTTGAGCAGTGCCCATGGCGCGGTGTCTGTGTTCGAGTTCAGGAAAAGATATGGATGCATTCACGACCTCGTTGTGGCACCTCAACTTCTCTTAATTCATCTGAATATCCATAATCATTCATCTCTAATCATTCACTTTTCATAACCTCCTTACTAACAATCACAGTGGAAGGTCAACAGCAAATCACTACTGAGGCGCACCCAGCAAGAAAAAAAGAGGAAACTTAAAGCATGTACTCTCCTCTCAAAAAGCCTCCGGAAATAACCTTATGGCAGCACTTCAATCCGCACAAGTTGAATTTCATTCCCCGCCGAATTAAGCCTTAGCGATTTTTCCCCCAACACAGCTGAGTGCAAAGATACACCAACGAGCACGCGTGACCTTATGTCTCCGAGGGCTTTTCAATCGTGGAACCTCCACTCAGGGAGAGTGTCTCACCTCAACACAAACAAATGAAAAGCAAACCCGGGAGACGCGTCGTGTGCCATCCGTGCGCCATCCCCGAGCACGTGGATAGGCGCGAAATCCATTCGCAGGGCAGAGGGGCACACACCCAAACAGGCAAGAGGAGTGGCCAAAGATGTGGCGTTTTAGAACTTCCGCGTCCTTGTTTTCAGGCTTGAGAAATATTTTCCATATTTTGGTTGGAACTATGTTCAATGTGTTCCTAAACGCATGTACTGACCTAAACTCTGTGAATAATTTATAGATTTTAAATCTTATAGGCACTCCTACGATGAGGTATTTAAAAATAAAATAAATCATGATGCATATAAATATGACTTGTTTCAATACATCTACTCATGTAGTACTGACAAAACCACAAAAATAGAAAGAAAAATTTAAAATCAATTTTCCACTTTTTTCCTTCCTCCTGATTATACCACTATTCGGTTTTTTCGGTTCTCAAACTTTCCACGTTCAATGACCTGGTCTGCAGTACATTGCTTATTCGAATATCCATGAACTCGCCGTATTCATCTCGAATAAACGACACAGTCAACGGAGTAAAATAATAATGAAGCGAAAGACCTATTGCCGTTGGAATACAAAGAAAATTGAGGTAACTGGGTCAAACCAGACAGGTAAAGTGACTATTTTACGCGATGAATATAAGATATCTCATTACAATGAATATACGATATCAAGACAGACATCAAGTCAACTGATTGTTTCAACACATTGGATAATAAAACTTGTGCAAGATACATTGAAATGTTAAAAAAAATCACGTCATATTTTAAACATGCAACAATACCGGTAAATATTGTAATTATCAATATTTGAGATTCAATAATATCAACATATTTCTTGGGCTGCTGATACTTAAAATGAACACAGTTCATGAAAAATATCATGTGAAAATCCCACCACGTCTCATACTCGGAAGACCTTCAGCGCCGAAATTCTGTCCACCCCTGGGTTCTCGCGTTGCCGTCTCTCTTTCCTCTCGCGGGTCCCGGTGGGGGGGGGGGAACTCTTGCTCATCGCCATTCTGTTCTTTCTTCGCCTTCCACAATAGGGCGAGGCCTCTGCTGAAAAGAAGCCTTTGAAAATCCAACAACTACAGTGTCGCCGTATCAAATACACAAGTGCCGGTCATTAATACAAACGCGACCGCCGAGTCCCTCTACGCCGTTCGTCTCCATCCCCCTCCCGGGCCCCCTGGCGCCCTCACGCACCAAGGCCCCCTACGGCGCACAGTGTGCCAAGTCATGAAAATGGGGTTAGAAAAAAAATGAGTGAATGGTGGGAAATAATCTTCCACCAAGGCGTGAAGCAACTGGTCAAATTGTATTTACACCGGAATTCATATTCAATTTAGTTTCGAGAGAATTTGTGACCTGTTTTTAACGTTCTGCATGTTCACCAAAAACCGTGGGGTCAAAGGATATTTGGCTCCTTTAATTAAGAAAATATAATTATCAAATCACAAAACTTTAAATCCTAAGACATGGCTGCAAGAAAATGCATTAATTAGTAAGAGATACAATACATTTTTATTTGCTGTTCCTCATTAATTAAGATAACGAAGGAATAATTTAGAGGGTACGGAAGAAAGAAATACTGTGAATATCTGGCTCATAAAAATTTTTAGAGACTAATTTTTTTATTTACTTTTCTTTATAGATACTCACAATACAATTTCTCCACCACTAAGAAAAAGTATTAGTTTCAGAGTTAATATTTTAAATTTTCATACGTGGCACTTTAATTACAGAATTCTAACTTTCAGCTTGCATGACACACCATTCAGTCCTAAATATCTCATTTATGAAAATACATTTCCACTTGTACTGTACTCCGAATTAGTGTTTTTAGCTTTGAAAACTTAAATAGAATCCTGTTTGTTTATATGAAATACGTGATAGACAAACGTGGTTTTCAGTTAGTTATGTTCGGAAGCCGTCGACTATAGTATCACATCACGCCATCACCATTTAACCCATCAGCAAATTATTCATCCATGTGTAGGCTTCAAACAAAAGGGAAAGGGAAACAGCCAAAAAATGTTGCACAACTACCACATGAAAGAAGCAGGCTTCCGCCCACTGTGGTGACCTGAGCTCGAATACCTCACAGGCACTCCCCGCAGAGACGCCACGAACTATGGACTCAAAAGACCGGCGCACAACTGTGACGTGATTGTACACGGAGTGAATAGTCCCCCTTTAGCTCCGGCTAGAAATAATTGGGTGGAGCCATATCGCTGACAGATTTTACGCGCATAATCTCAGGATGCGAAACGCCCGATGATGTCATTAAGGTGATGTGTTTGTGGCACTGTGTGCGCAGCTTTGTTGTTAATCTATCTTGACACCGGGGTGTGGTACTCAACTGCCGATGTTGAACTTATTTTTTTCTCTTATACGATTGATAGTTTGTCTTCAGCATTATATTTTGTAGGTGAAGAAAACATGTAAAATATAAAAGAAAATAGTTTTTGGTTTCTAGTTTTATTTAAATGTTTAAGAGTTTGTCAACAATGTAATATTAAATTTATGGCGTAAATTAGATCATACTCTTATGTTTTTATGTACGCGTAAGTCAAAATGGCTGCCGAGGTAGACAAGCAGAGCGTTAACCAAGTATAACTGGGGAACTAATTAATCTAGAATTCATGGTCTGTCAGATCAATTATTTTGATTTTCCATGAATTTTCGCGAGTTTCCCGAGTTTCGGCGACTAGTTAGTTGAGGTTTTTGGTTGTTTCTATTTATTAAGTTCAACTTTACAGCTTATTTAAGAAGTACTTAATTGATAATATTATTTCGCCACATAATTATTTGTAATTGTTCTAAAATTAATATAGTGGGTAGCATAATATTACTATTACTGAAAGTAATATACCAGTAGAAGATTAATTAATATACGTGAACAAATTTAAGTTAATGTAAGTTATACCACGATAAATGAACATTTTTGTATTTCATTTTTGACATATTTGTTATAGAAACAAAATTAGGTGGAAACATTATAAATTTGCTATAGTGAATGTATCACGAGCCAGTTTTAACCAGTATTACATGTGGAATAACTTGTGCAGAAAAGGACCACAATAATAATCAATTTAACATGACAATATATTATTCGTTGTATCTCATTAAAACAGTTTAAAATAATAAGACTTGAAGAATTTGAAAATAAGAGTACATAAGCAAATAGTACATAAAATAAGAAAGCCAGTAGTAGAAATCAAATTTCCTCTACACAGGTAGATGAAAGTCGGTCGCAGTCTGGGGACACGTCTAGTGCCGACTGTTCTGATCGACAGTGTACCTTGCTTTTTGCAAAATTGGAGTAATTCTGGAGCAGTACCAGGGATCGCGTGCGAACCCTTTCCTGTCCTATCCTCTCCCCTCACACACACACACACACACACACATGCTTAGATGTACTACACTACCACACACAAGACAGGAGGTATTGATCCGGCTGGGGCGGTACCCCGCGAGACATCTGCAGGGGGTAGTTTGGTATTCGTTCCTTCATATTATAAATTAAAGCCCATCACTTCATACACCCCACAAATACTCACTCGCCCGTCCCTTGTACATAGTCACTCTTAGTAACAGACCTATGCTGTTATTGTTCTTCATAAAATAAACAATGTCCATTAATATTCTTTGCTCGAATAATATTCCTCAACAACTCCCGACGCCGACGTGTAGGTTCGAGCCAAGTTTCACCATATAGACAGGAAAACCGCCCATCTGGAGATAAAACATTAATTACACTAACGGGACTAATGACCATAGCGGTTGACGTACCTCAACACAAGAATCAATCCATTATTCATATTTCCAAACATAAAGACATCAGCTTCGCAAAATTAAACACCATTGGCATAACCGTTCAATTCAAAGTAATATAAATGGTATTTTTTTTAAATTGTTCAATAACCCGTGACCACTAAGACTTGATAGTCGTTGCACTCAAACCACAAACCGCAGCTTCTGAATAGATCCCCCGAGACAATGTTCTCCAACGCAACCCGCAGGACAGGCCCGTCGTGCGAAATGTCTAGATGCAGGCGACTGCTGGCAAGTCCCCCAATTCTTAAATAAGTGCGGGGTAACAGATGTGTTGAGAGCAATATTTAGAGGAAATACGAGAAAGAATTCTCATTAATTTTACTATTTAAGTACTAACTTAACTATATATATTTTAATTTTCTCTCTCTCTCTCTCTCTCTCTCTCTCTCTCTCTCTCTCTCTCTCTCTCTCTCTATCTATCTATCTATCTATCTATCTCTTTCTTTCTTTCTTTCTTTCTTTCTTTCTTTCTTTCTTTCTTTCTTTCTTTAGGAGCATCTTAGTTTCACGGATTGTAGATTTTATGCAATAGTGTGCATGATTTGCTAAAGCATATTAGCTCGAAACATCAGCAAGATAACTTTCTAATGTTTCGAGAAGTCAAAACGTCTTGTGAACATGTACGAGTACGAAGTCTGGAGACTAAATTGTTGTTGAGAAAGACTTTCTTTTCTCTTAGGAAGAAGTGATCGACGGAAAATCGATGACGTATTTGACGATTAAGAATATATATTCTGAACATCACTGCTCTCATGAGTTGCTCCTTATTTTACTGACATGACATGACACATACATGATCTCCAACACACTGACAAAACACATATTATTTCATACCAGGCCTACTTAAACACTTATACGAGTATTAACACAGAACCTAATATATTATACAAGTATCTCAGAATAATTGATACAAACTTCTAGAGGATGTACATGGATCGCAAATGATTACTTTTCCCCATAAACATTCGAACGGAAATTTCACAGTTAGTCAGGTACATAAAATGTCTCTGACTGTAGCAGATTGTGACCTGCCGAACACTACTGCTTGGAAAGGTCGAACGAGATATGTGAAACTTCATTTTATGAAACTTGCGAGCACATGATCATTCGAAAAAATAATCTGCGACCCCTGTAAATGCCCTAGAAAATGTTAAACATTTATTGAGTGAGACAGTCTGTTTAAAAAGTATAAGAATGTATGTATTATTTTGTTCTTTTTTAACAAAAAACCGGGAGAGGTCGGTCAGGGCATCACCTGATGTCACTACAGTGCTTCTGACCGAAAGGTCCTAGGTTCGAATCCCGACTGTGGGAGTAATTTTCGACACTATCGAGATAGATAGGTCTATCGCTGTCTGGGGGAGAATTCTAGCAGCCGGCTGCACTGATCGGTAGGTTTCTGTGGCTTCTACTAGGCGACTGCGGAGTATTACGCTAACAAACGGGCCACGGACCGCGCGCGATCTTTCTTTCCCATTCCTTGCCCTATCATATCCCTTTCTTACACTAACGTGTACTATACTAAAGAACATGCCGGGAGACTGGTCGCGAGCTTAGAGTCTGTCCCGGCTGGCGGGAGGTACCCCACTGGGGAAATCCTCGGATGCTGACAGTAGGTTTGCGCCGGATCTTACATCCAGCGGGGGAAGATCACCGCCCCCTCCCACGATAAAACATGCGATAACTTTCCGGGTCTAATAACTTAGGGGTTGACGCGCCCGGAATCACAAATCAACCAACCATCCAAAATGTTTAACTAAAATTTGTTCAACTTAATCTGCAAATCATATAAGCTTATTTGTTCCTTGGCGTTGCTGGACGACAGGCGGCGGGCGAAGAGGGCAGAGTGGACGAGTAAGAAGGGACTTTTTAATAGCTGTTCGTGAAAAATAAGCACCCCAGGCAACGCCAGGTGCGAATGAATATCTTTACTTGTAGCGACGCTCATATCATTAGGTATCCACTTCCGCCTCGCCACAACTTAACACTTTGTTGCATTGCGCTCTGAAATAAACTTTCCTTCCAAGCGCCTCACGAATTCATTTACTCGTTACGACCTTTGTTTCAACAAGACTCCCACGCTTCGTATGAACACAGCAATTATCGGCAGAAAGGCTCCGTTCGTGCGTAGCAAGTAATTTAGGATTAGGTTTTTCCGCGCCTTTGCCCGGAGTAATGAGTAGCGCGCGCAGCACGTCGGGGCTAGCGCAAGAACCGACCGAGGCAGTCAAGTGGGAAATACGGCGGTTAAAACAGAAGGGGCGGAGTAGCACTCACCGCTTTCCGCTCCAGCTCACTCCCGGCTGGAGACAGGAATCTCAATTTCGCCACTCAGTCATTGAAACCATGGTTACCGTCAACAGGCACGCATCGTGGCTCTGTAAATTGTGTTATTTTTTTCGAAATGCACCTTTCTCTGAAATGCTGATTGACAGGATATCGCATGCTACAAAGTACCAGGTCTATAAAAATAAGAATGCAAGAAATCAAGGATAAGATATAATCGCTTTGAGAGGCAGATTATCCGAAGATTCAGACAAGGGACAGAAATTAGGAGGATTCATTGAACATAGGTTCAAAGGCTAATAAAGAGAAATTCACGAAAGTTGCCCTTTAATATTTTTTCTGTATATGGCAGTGGAAAGTCATACTAAATTATTTGACGTTCGAAACAAAGTTTAACAGTTTTTTGTATTTAAAATACATTATGTGGATTGAAACAAAAAAAAATGGTAATCAATATTTATTTCGTTATAAATACTGAACATTATTGTGAGACCTTTTGGGTGTAAAGAATGATATCTAACATTTTAGGTAAAATCGTGACCTGGCTTTCATGAAGAAGACGGAGACACTATCGCATTCCAAGTGAGTTTAACAGATACGGTATAGAAGATCTCACCTGATAATTACGAATACAATTAATTTCACTCGTACGTTTTAGGATTCTTTGGGAAGTTCTTGTGAACAATTGTATCGCACTGCATTGTTATACGAAATGTGAAATATCATTTACTACTATTTGTGTATTATTTATGTTATTTGATTTCATTTCATATAAGTATCATTTAAATTTGATTTCGTATGTCAGAATCAGAACTAATATTTTTTCTTTATAGAGAAACTATGGTTGAACAATACTCCCAAGAGTATTTCATTGGAATTATATAAAAAAAAAAGGCAGCTGATACTTTGTACGCATCCATTTTTTTAACAGTCACGCTTCCGCTGCAGCCCCCAAATGGAAGTCGCCCCCTCCGCCCGCAGTTAGCCACCACACGCCTCCTTTAATTCGTGCAGCGCGCGGCCGGCGGGGCGGGGCGGGGCGGGGCCGGGGCGAATGTGGGGCCGGCAGGACAGGGCCGGGCAGGACGGGGCGGGACAGGACGGGGCGAGGCAGGAACGGGGCGGGCAGGACGGGGCGGGCAGGACGGGCGGGCAGGCACGGGGCGGGGAGGAACAGGGGCGGGACGGGCGCGGTGGTGGGGGCGGGCGGGGTGGAGCGTGCGGGGCGGTGCGGTGCGCGGTGGTGCGGGGCGGAGGAGGGCGGGGCCGAGGAAGGGCGGGGCGAGAGGGGCGCGGCGTGCGAGGTGAGCGGGGCGGGGCGGTGTGGTGGGCGGGGAGGGGCGGAGCAGTTTCGGTGATTCACAGCGCTGCCGGAGTGGCTGCTGCGGGGCGGCGCCTTTGATGCCCCCGCGCTCCGCCCCAGCCAAGCGAGGCAGCTGCACTCGTTTCCAACCCCGGGAGCCGCTGCTGGCGGATGGCGTTGCGTTTCCGGCAGGGGGTGGGGGCAGGGGCGGGGGAAATGCGCCAAAGGTGGAGGTAGAGTCGGTTGTTGGCGTAGGAGCGAAAGCTGATGTAATGATGACTGTACGGGTAGTGGTAGTGACAGAGGTACGGTTATCAATGGTGGTGGTCTACAAGGTTTGGTCTTCGGGGCCGTCCATAAATTACCTAACGCAAATTTGGAGAATTGTGAATACCCCCTCCCCCCCGGTAACGGACCCGTAAAGCGCGGTTGAATCTTCCTAAATAATTATGTAATGCTTGTGGCAACATCCCCCTTGTAAATGCAAGACGTAAAAATAAATTACAGCTCAGTAAAAAAATGTACTCATTTTATTTGTGTATGTTAAAATGTGTGTTAACTTAAGTTTGAATTAGTTATATATGCTGATTCCACCTAACAATAAAATTGGGGGAAAATTTTGACTGAAGGAAGGATGCATAGGGGAGAAAATTTTTGTTCACGAGCCGTACACACGCCGCCGTTGTGTATAGCGCATGGGCGAAAGTCTACTGTGCCAATTTATTTGTATTCTACAAAATATTACACATCGGTTTTGAATATTTTCTTCGTAATATTACAGATTCAATACAAAATTGATGTAAACATATTTCCATTTATTCTAACAACTTGAAATAACTTTAAATTACTTATGTGTTTAAATAAATAAATTAGATAATATTTTAATGTTTTAGTGTAAGACTCGAACAATTAAGTATATAATTGTTAAAAAAATCAATGTTACGTAACACTAATCGAATATCCCCTGCCCCTATATAACGTAGCGTACCGCTACCTCAAATCCCCTCCCCTCTCCTTAGTGTTACGTAATTTCTGGACGATCTCTTAGGAGTGGGAACGGTAGAGATGATGCGGTGGGAGTATGGGTGGAGGGCGATCGTGAGGGCATTGGGGTAGGGGGTGGTGATGATGAGAATGACAAGGCAAATGTAGTCTTGGTGAAGTGGTGGTGATCGGGTGGTGGCGCATGCAGTGATGGAAATTGTAGTCTTCGAGTTTCTGTTGTTAGGGTGGATCAGATGTAATGTTGATGGTGATGTACGATACGGTGGTAACGTCAGAAGTCATGAAAAGGAGCTGGAACAGTAATTGGAGGATTCGGTAGGGTTGTTGCGGTTTTTGTTATAATAATAGTAATTTGTTGATAGCGATTGTAGCGAAGGTAGAGAAATGAGAGCGGACGATGATGGTGGACAGTTTTGGTTTTGATATTCTGCTTGTATCAGAGGCGATGATGGATGTTTTGGTAGTGGTTTAGGTGGAGGATATTTTACATATATGTGTGTTTGCTGTGCTGATGCTATCGTCTTCGTTTGTGGCGTTATGTGGGGTTGATGTTGAGACGAAACGAGATAAAATGTTGGCGGCATAAAGTTCATGGTGAGGTTTTGGCGTTAATATTTTGTGTTTTAAAATGAAGGCACTGGTGAAGCACGAAACGGCGTTCAACACTGAGGGTTTCTAAATGCAAATGTTCGTATAAACAAAGGGTTTAATGTTGAAAATAGCCATCTCAGACTAAAATAGCTTTCTCCAAAACAGAAGTATGGATGATTAAATAATGGAATGACGATTTTAAAAGTAGGATTATGATTATAATTTTGAAGTAAAGTTGAGAAGAAAAGGGGAAGTTGCGAAATGAGTTTTTGTGAAGAAGAGAGCAGAAGCACAAATGTTGAAGGTGAGATAAGTTTCATTATTTCCTAGCTAATAATCAAAGAGCGAAAATAATAATAGAAAGGGGCTACAAGTATGGCTCCACCTACAACTTGATCATTAGATGACATCAACGTAAATATCACAGCGTAAACATTAGTCGGTAAACATTTAAGAGCATCAATGGTGCTATTCCCGTCAAATTATGCTATTGAAACTTTGTTAGATGAGTACATTTTGGAGATTCAGAGTCAAAAGTAAGTAAAACAAGTGTGTTAATAGTTAGGAATGATGCTAATGAAGTTAGTCACAAAGCTAGCACTGCTGAAGGAATGCCTTTATCCTGGTGAAGGTAGCTTTGTGAAGGACGGGAACACAGTCGGTGGTAGAATACAAGTATGTAACGGTGTCAGATGTCAAAATACAGAATGCAAAGTGCAGCTGCTGCGGTTGTTACGACACAATGATGCATGTTCAAACTAACGATTGCAGGAAGTACATAACTCTTTTTGAATGTGGGTCGTAGAAGAAAATAAATACAGAATTATAAATAAATAGATGGACTGATATCGGCGCCTATTCATGCGCAAGTTTGGCTAGTTGATAAAACTAACATCAACTCGATAAATGGTCAAGTGTAAATGGTGTCAATGCTTTTGAATTCTTCTTCCAAATAACGTTTAATTTAATAGTAAACGATTTTCGAGTGACTTGCTTTACAGCAGCACTACTTGGAACGCAACAACATCCTTTCTTCGTATTTTTAATAGATTCAAAAACGTGGAACAAAGTATATCTGGAATGATATATGTGTTCCTAATATCAAGATACTTATTTTGTATCAATCGAAATAACAAAAATTCACCAATTTTGATATAAAAAATCACTTACTTAATGTATTGTGAATAAAATGCGGGAACGTTTAGAAAAGCTCTAACTACCAAAAGCAAAAATTCAGGATGTATTCCTACTAAATTCATTACTAAATTTTCACTATAAATTTACTATTTATAACTTTCTCTTTTGACAGTATTTCATATTCTACTATTTCGACCTTTTCACATTATTGACGCACATTGACTCATTTGATATTAGACATAATGAAATGTTTTTCATTTTCACCACTCACACGCAGATGGTGTCGTTAAAGTTAACAGCTACAGAAACTAATTTTATTTAATTAACAATTAGTACGAATACATGAAATATATCCATGAAATAAATAAAAACTAAATTAACATATGAGCGACGAATGGAGATTCCCTATAACATGTTCACGTGTCGATCTCTTTATCTTGTAATTCAAATATGTGTGTCAGCGGTCATATCAATTATCGTGAATATGTCTTTCATTTAATTAATTTTCTAGAAAACGGAAAAAGTAAACAGAAAAATTCATAATGATACAAAATAGTATTGACTTAAATTTTAATAAAAAGTCAATATTTATCGTTTAACCGTGAGGTAATACCACGGCCACTGAGAACTACGAAGAGAAAACTACAATTGACCCATGTTGAAAACGATCGTGCGAGTCCGGCTCGTCTCTGACAGCCAGGGAGACCGTACTTCACACCGAGCGTGGCTTCTTGGAGCTATGCCCCAAGGACAAATTACCTCACGGTCAAATTATCCCATAGTAAATGCCAACGATCAACCTATGCACCGCAACTGGTGCTCTCTGTGTGTCGCAGTCGTGCGCCATCAACTGTCACCGATAATGAACGCGTGGGCACGACGTCGAACGACAGACGTGTAGGTGTCTAGGGAAATTGTTGGTTTAAGTGGAGGTACAGTCTCCAATCAAACCTTTTTACCACACGCGCAATGGAAGGATTCTTTTCACGCGGTTCACCTTTAGTTCCGATTGATTGACTTATTGGCGTTTCTGGGCGGCGGTCAACGTCCGTATGGTAATTAGTTACGTACAAGCTATGCATGTTATACCACGGGATGGGGCGGTGTTCCTTCCTTGGCTGCAACGTGATATACCCCCCGACTTGGACGTCGGCTTGCGGTTTCTCCCCATCCAAGTATCACCCCCAACGGGTTATATATATA
>BOPP01000036.1:6892994-6915116 GCA_017312745.1 Gryllus bimaculatus
TTTTAAAGATCAAAAACGTGGAACAAAGTATATCTGAATGATATGTGTGTTCCTAATATCAAGATACTTATTTTGTATCATCGAAAATAACAAAAATTTCACCCAATTTTGATATAAAAAGATCACTACTTAATGTATGTGAAAAAATGCGGAACGTTTAGAAAAAGCTCTAACTACCAAAAAGCAAAAAATTCAGATGTATTCCTACTAAATTCATTACTAAATTTTCACTATAAATTTACTATTTATAACTCTCTTTGACAGTATTTCATATTTCTACTATTTCGACCTTTTCACATTATTGACGGCACAATGGACTCATTTGATATTAGCATAATGAAATGTTTTTCATTTTCACCACTCACACGCAAGATGGTGTCGTTAAAGTTAACAGCTACTAGAGACTAATTTTATTTAATTAAACAATTTAGTACGGAATACCATGAAATATATCCATGAAATAAAATAAAAACTAAATTAACATATGAAAAGCGACGAATGGAGATTCCCATAACATATTGTCACGTGTCAGATCATCTTTATCTTGTAATATCCAAATCTGTAGTGTCAGCGGTCATATCAATATCTGTGAATATAGAATCTTATCAATTAATTAATTTTCATAGAAACGGAAAAAAGTAAACAGAAAAAAATTCATAATGATTACAAAATAGTATTGACTTTAAATTTTATAAAAAGTTCAATATTTATCGTTTAACCGTGAGGTAATACACGGCCACTGAGAACTACGGAAGAGAAAACTACAATTGACCCATGTTTGAAACGATCGTGCGACGTCCGCTCTCTCTGACAGCCAGGGAGACCGTACTTCACCACCGAGCGTGGCTTCTTGGCAGCTATGCCCCAAGGACAAATACCTCACGGTTCAAATTATCCATAGTAAATGCAAACGATCAACCTATGCACCGCAACTGGTGCTCTCTGTGTGTCGCAGTCGTGCGCCATCAACTGTGCACGATAATGAACGCCGTGGGCACGACGTCGAACGACAGACGTGTAGGTGTCTAGGGAATTGGTTGGTTTAAGTGGAGTAACAGTCTCCAATCAAACCTTTTTACCCACACGCGCAATGGAAGGATCTTTTCACGCGTTCACCTTAGTTCCGATTGATTGAACTTATTGGCGTTTGCTGCGGCGACGGTCAACGTCGTTTATGGTAATAGTTACGTACAACTATGCTATGTATACCACGGAGATGGGCGGTGTTCGTCCTTGGGCTGGCACGTGATATACCCCGACTTGGACGTCGGCTTGCGGTTTCTCCCCATCCAATATCACCCCCAACGCGGTTATATATAATATTATATATTATATTATATATATATATATTATATATGTATATATATATGTGTGTGTGTGTGTGTGTGTGTGTGTGTGTGTGTGTGTGTGTGTGAGTGTGTGTGTGGCTGTGTGTGTGTTGCGTGCGCTGCGCGCGCGTTTGCGCATAAGAAAAAAGGTGGGTATAGATCGACGTGCGGTACGTGGCCCAATTTATTAGGGTACTGCTTCGGCATTCACTTAGTATTGATCGAAGAAACCACTGGAAAGTGTCTATCGGAGCTGCAGGTTGCTAGAATTCTTCCTCAGACAGCGCTGAATTCGAGCAAGTGCCTAAAATCTGCCACAGCAGAGACTCGTTCCCTCGCACAGAGTCGCTGGAGTGGCTGTCTTGAGCTACCTCAGCCGCATTTATTAGCCCCAAGACTGCAATTGAAAGGAAGGAAGGAAGCAATCTTCAGCCCTGAAGCAGAGCGCGCCGTGGGCGTGAGGTGGGCGCGGTCGGGCGTTGGGTCGCTCTTGGCGGCGCGTCCCTCGCCTCGGCCGGCGGGCCGGAAGAGGCCCTCGCCCGCAGAGGAGCAGCGCCGCGCCCGCTCGTTTCGATGCGGTACGGAAGCGTTGGCGTTGGCGGCGGCGGGCAAGGGCAGCAACGGGTCGAAACAAAACCTCACACGGAAGAGAAAAACAGTTGATCCTAGAGTGGACGTAATCTGGCTAGGGTTTTCTTTTTCTTTTCTTTTTTTTTCCTTCTTTCTTTTTTTCTTTTTTCTTTTTTTCCCTTTTTTTCTTTTTTTTCTTCTTTTTTCTCTCTCCCGATTTTGCGTTCATTAAAAAGGTAAATAAAGATTGATAAAAATATTTGAGCAATTAATATAGGTGTATATTATCCTGTTTAATTAATAATTGAGCATGAAAATATTAAAAAATAGTCGAAGGGTAAGTTTTTTAATACACATGTAGCGTTTTCCTACACGGAAATTGTTTTTGTAAATATATGAATCAAGAAAGTGTTCTAAAAAAATGAAAGTGCTCGGATGTATGAACTAATCACCTGCATTGTTACTGTAGTAGACATACGTTTTGCTATCACACCCAACGAATGTTAATAAATGAGTGATGGAGCCAAGGAGAGGTAATGAATTGCACTTTCACTTAATAAACATTACTATTTGTTGAAAATCGCATTTAAATTAGACAGGCACCAATACAATGTTGCAACCCTCGGCCCGCTTCACTGATTCTCTTCAGTTATTAACTCGATTAAAATAGATTAACTCGAAAACGGTGTTGTTCCAGGGACTCCATTGGTCCGCCCGCCCGTAACACTTGTCGGAAGGCTGGGGAGGCTAAGACACGAGAACTTGACTAAACTTTATATAACATGATTTAGGAGGGAGGGCCTAAATCATGGGTACATGCGGCCTATAGATTCTACAATTGCTAGTCGTTCTGTTTCTCTTCGTTGAAGAAATTCTCCCTTGCGAGTATTTTTACTCAGAAGCTAATAAAACATAAATATATTACTATACTTTTATCTCTCAGTGAGAATGGTCTATTACTCTTATCTTATCCACTGTACCCGAGATGAACAACAACGAAATGTCGGAGAAGGTCGGGGAGAAAGCAAGGACTCGTAGGCACCGAGAGGCAAAGTGACAGTCGTAATTGCAACAGGGACAACTCGCGTAGGTGCAGGTAGGAGCTGACTCATCGCGGGAGGCCTTGAGCGAAAGTGGCGGGAGCAGGCGGCCATGAGACAACACTCGATTATGAAAGCCCCGCGTCGACTCTAATACACCGTAATTGCTAAATCCAACATCATAATTATTCCAGTTTTGCCCTAAGTGGGAATGCGAACTTGGACCGAATTGAGTTACAAAGCGAGAAGTTTCGGAATCCTCCCCTCCAAAAACGTGTTCCAGATGCTTCTGATTTAGAGCTTCATAATTAATATTCTCTCGACTTCGAAGACGGTGTTCCTCTGCGAGCAAAACGAAAAGGGAATAACAGTAATTAATGTATGTTAGGTTAGCGCTCAAAGGCAGGAAGTCAAAATACCCTTATGGAATTCCAAAATTCAGGTTAATATTGACATAAAATTACGTAAAAATAATAGTAGAAACCAACCTCTAAAGAATTAGCTTAGGAATTTTGGTCGCCTATGACTTCTAACTGGGAATATGAACGTCCTACAAATTCAACTAAGAATCACACATCCGAGTTCCGAACTCCGAATCGTACGAATATTGGATGCAAGGACGAAACACACACTTCAGGTAACTGTCAATTTCGGAAATACGTTCTTGAAAGAACATTAGTATTTTTTACTATGAAGCGTTCTGTATCTTTCTTGTACAATTACTCATTTAACGAATCTGGTTTTTCAATTTATGATTCTAATTTCTAATGCGCTCAGGAATCGAAAGAATACTGTGCAGCCTCCAGACGTGTGAGATGTTTTTAAGGTTTCGTTAGATACCCAGGAATTCTGAAAAAACAGAAAACTAACAAAACGTTTTCGATTTTGACTGAAAATGCAAATATTTGATTGTGTCCATTCCGTATTATTACTCGTATCGACTAAATTCTCATACTCTATGCATCACTGATTACGAGAAGCTTGACGTCATTCAACAGGAAATCTCCAAGGAAAAGGCCGCCCGCCGTTTGATATTTGCTATTCATATGTTGCGATATACGACAGGAACTTGTTTGGTAATCTTTGTAAGGGAAGAACTGTTGTACTGAGCATTCGTATGCATTATACCATATTATTGCAGTACTTGTGAAGATTATTTTTGTTCAAATATGTAATTGATTGAAGTGAGAGACATGAGAGTATTTAATTTGTTGTTCTCGTGTAGTGTGCGAGCTTCTTTTTGGAAAACCATTTAGTGAGGTCTGTTTAGCAACATTTTTGCTACGGCAGGGCTGTAGCATGCGAGTAAATACGTGGTAAAAACGTTTTACCTCCCTAAGAGAGAAGTATCTTCAGGAAGATTCCAAACAGCAACCATTTCTTGCAACATGATGCGACTGCTGTTGCAGTTCTATCTTCTCATTATTCCCATCCTTCCTCTATTGGCAATTCTGGCAGTATCGGCCAAGAAGTACGGGGCATCACAAGGCAGTCGCTTTGCATGATTAAAGAGAATGTTCAATACTCTTAAGCAAATAAAAGTCTTTTTAATTAAACTTTACTTTCTAGTCAACAATCGGGGCTAACAGAGGAGTGTACGTACGGGAAATGTAATAAGAAGCTTATATCTGATGCATCAAATAATTTTTTGTCAGCAATGGTCGTTAATTGAAAAATAAATTACAGAAAACGATCTGAGGAGGCAACAATCACAAAGAACAAACGATTTACACGGAAATCGAACTCAAAAGGGAATGGCCTGTCGTGTATATCGAAACATAGCTTTACATGTGTATTTTTAGCTGTGTCTTCATATGACATAATCATAGTTGGGTAGTACAGGAAAGCAAAGAGCTGGGTATACCTTGTTTAGACTGTTCAATTCCTCACCGTACGCTCCATTATAATTAACCCAGAAGTTAATGATTTTTTAAGGAATAATTTTATAATGTTTCAACGTATGACTTTTCATGAGAATCACATGTGATACTAGCAATAATTGAAAAAAAATGAGGGTTTCGGCATGACAGATCAGAAGATTTGCTTGCCACCAGCCCACCACCGAGGCGTCTACTATTCAGATCTTGATTAGCGATTCCGGGCACGTCAATAGCTAAGGTCATTAATCCTGTAAGTGTTGTGCATGCTTCACCACGAGAGAGGCTTCTCCAGCTGGATGCTGAGCGCCGACCTACAGGGGTTTTCCCCTAACAGGAATCTCCCATCAACGGACGTGGCACCGCTCAGCCAGGGTAAGCTCTAAGCTCCCGATCGGTCTCCTGACATGTGTGGTAGTCTAATGCATGTAAGTGTGTGTGTGTGTAAGTAAAGGGTAGGATAGGACAGGTAATGATAGGGAAAGATCGCGGGTGGTCCGTGGCCCGTTTGTTAGGGTACTACTCCGGCATTCGCCTCGTGTTGATCGGAGAAACCACGGAAAACTACCGATCAGAGCCTACGGCCGCTAGAATTCTCCTCCAGACAGCAACAATACCTATCTCGCTATCTAGCTAGTGTCGAAAATCCTGCCACCGTCGGGATTCAAACGCTAAAACCTCCGGGTCAGAAACACGGCAGTGACTTCAGTTGATACCCTGAGCCACCTCTCTCGGTCGCACTTTCACAAAACATTTAATTTAGCCCCCCAACATCCCCAATTTCCGACTTCCGCCTTCCTTCCGCGAAGTTCTCCAAAGTTGGCGTGGCCATAATCCCAGAAACCAGTCGGCGTTCGGCGTCCGGCGAAGGGCCGAGGGCGGGCGGACGGGCGGGCGCAGGGCCGTGATGGAAGGTCCGGCGGGAGCGCCCTGACAGAGACGGATCGACGCGCGCCGGCCATCGCGACGAGCATCGCGACCGATGGAGACAGATGCGACGCGCACACAAAGCCCTCGCCCATAAAGCGAAGCCATCCAGCCCCCCCCCCGCCCCCCCCCCATCTCCCGGGCGCCGACTCGCGATGTCACCACGGGGCGAAAACGTGGCCAAAACCTCGAACCCTTTTTGCGAATCAAACGACTGGAAGACGTGTGCGAGAAATCGCAAAGCCGCGATTTTCTCAAATCAAACGACTGGAAGACGCCCATTCCGTCGTTTGATCCGCAAATCCCTTCGAAGGAGTGAGTATTCATCGCGGGCACGTCAACTAGTTGTTAGTCACGTCCGAGTAGTGCGTTATGTCCTGGGAGGAGCAGACTTTTGTTCCGCTCTGAATGGGCGGTTTGGGGGCACGGGAACGCGAGATGCACGTCGATTTGCGGGTTTCCCGCTCCAGATATCCCCCAGCGGGGCACTGCTCCAGCCGGGGACTAGCTCTAAGCGCCAGAAATGTGAGGTAGCTAACTTCATGTAAGAGTATGGGTATCTAAAGGGAGAGTATAGGACAAATCAGGGGTAGGGAATGATCCCGCTAGCTCTGTGGACCGTTTATCAGAGAACTGCTCTGGTATTCATCTGGCATTGGAAAAAATCTAAAACCACTTCAACAAATACGTTGCTGTACACACTTACAACGTACGGGTGGCACTCTCGGTAGAAACAAATTACCCTAAGTTTTCCCGATTTTCCTGTATATACGTTTCTTTAGATTAACTTTGCAGATAATTTCGCATTATTTAAAAATTATAAAATTAAAGAAGGATCTAATACCGATTATTAATTTGTCATTCTCCCTTATCTCCCTTTCAAAAAACAAAATTAGCACTATTAGCTTCAAAATAATTCCGACAAAAAATAAAATTATTAAAACCTTTATTCCATATTGGCAACATTTATTGTTCTTTAATTACAGCGTTTGGTGACATTTTTAGACCTCCCTTGTGAGAGACGACAGAGCACAACATGAATACCAAATAAATTAATTTAAACGACCAACATTTTCAAAAAAAAGCATCTTCAAGAAGAAAATTTTCAAAGAAATGTTCAGAAGAGGAAGTGTTTTCGACTGTCTAAGAGACTAATTTTTGTCAAAGGTACAATGTTGGGAACGAAATTAGTCGCGTTAATAAATTACCACCATGCCCCGATATAAAGACATGTTTTAGTCACTATATTACATTTACCAAATAGATTTTTGTAGTTTTGGTATCAGATCCGTAAAGTGCTACATGAACAACCGTCACGTAAAAGTACATTAAATCGTCACATTAAATTCGAGCTTTTGACTTCGCTTTCGCCATTCGGTGGCAACGTGCGCCGGTCCCATCCGGATGCTCGCAACGGAGCACGTGGCTCCTGCACAATGCAAAGGAAACGGCCCGGGCGGACGGCACGGGCTAACGGCCCGCGTCTATGGCGGAGCGCGGGAATAGATTCTCCAATGTCGGGAGAGGAATCCTTAGCCAAATAATTGCAGGGACGTCTTCTCGGCGATGGGAAAAGAGAGCGTACGTCGTTGGAAAAGCTATCGCTGTAACAATTATGTCCAATGTCCAATGAAAACTTATCCTTATGTTTCACTGCACACGCAAGTGAATCCAAAGGAAGTATTAAAAAAACTATCAACGTTACATTATACATTATTTTGTATTTTAACACGCACTCAATGTGGTTCAATATCTCCCAAAATTGAGCATTTAGGCACCAGACAGAGATGCACAAAGATGAACATAATTTTTATCCACTATCTAAATCAATTATAATCAAAATTACAATGATGGTCAGGCACAAATACTAAGAAATACATTTTTGGTTAACTAATCATAAAAAAGTACTCTAGGGGTTAAAAAGGGTTTTCTGTCAGCTGAAACAACTATAATATTTGAATAAAAATAATTGCAACAAGATTTCGCAGATGCAGCCTAAAAAAATAAAAAATCTCAAAAAGTACTTTAATCAACGATTCGTATGAAAAACGAATGTGCAAAATATAGAGAATATTATTTTTGAATAAGTTTTTTTTTTAAATTTAGAGATTTATTACTCCCGCAATTATCTAGTTTTTTTCTTCCAAAAATTGTTTGCTAATAGAAAATCTCCCACGAAATTTCAATAAGTGCTGCAGTAATTTATAAATTCCGAATCTTGTGTTTTTTGTACAAGAAGATAAATATTCCGATAGGGCGCGTTTGTATCTTATGAAACCGATTCAGATCGTTTAGTAACGGACTCGATGAGAGCACATTTTCGTTCCTGACAAAAATTTAAGCACAATCCTTTATCACAAAATGGAGAGGTAATACTCGATAAATTGTTTCATTTGCTCTTGATGACATAAATTCCAACAATGTTCAGATTCGAGGGAAGACAAAGTATCTTATCACGATCTCCCACAAAGCTCCGCCTATATTGTAATTTTAACACTACATAAATCTGAGCCGCCGCTGCAGCTGGAACCGCTGTGTCGGGAGAGGCCATCACGGGCACCTGGCGTTACGTTCGAAGTCAGGTGCACCGGGGGAGGGGTGAATTGTGAGCTTACAATTCGCAGAGAGAGAGAGGGGGGGGAGGGACAGAGAGAGACAGAGAGCGGAGGAGGGAGTCAGGCAGAGAGAGAAAGCCAGAGAGAGGACAGGGTGATGATGAGAGATGGAAAAAGGAAGGAAGGGAGTGAATGAGAGTGGAAAGAGGAAAGGGATGAACCGGGAATAATTGGGAAAATATTGGAGAAGGAGTTCTGAGATTCGGGAGTAAATAGAAAGGGTTAAAAGAGGGGAGGGGAAGCGAGAGGAGGAGAACAGGAAGGGGGAAGGCAAGACAGCACGAAACGTGTGACGGGGAGAAAGGGAAACAAATTTTGAGAAAGAGGAAGAAATGGGGAGAGAAATGAGAGGACATTTAAAAATGAGATAAATGGGAAGAAGGTCGAGGGTGTATGTGGAAAGAGAGCGTGGCAGGACTGGACGATACATAGGAAAATAGACGGGACAACAGAGTGATAGAAAAAAGAAACAAGGAAATGGAAGGCATACATTGATGAGCAAGGGGATTAATGACATAACTAAACAAGAAAATCAACGTCATGAAAGAAAGAGATATAAGGACACCAGGATTACAAAAGATGTATTGCTGATGAAGTTATTGTACGAAACTTACGAACATAATTTGAAAAAAATGAAACAAGAAGAAAAAATCATATATGCGAAAATGCATAATGCGAAAGTGCATATGGAGAAAATCCATTGAAAAACAATCTGACACTTAGGATACAAGCGGGTGTTGGGAGAAGGAAGGGGGACCCAGGGCGATAGGGGAAACAAAAGAGGGCCGGAGAGGAGAACG
Source organism: Gryllus bimaculatus (assembly GCA_017312745.1). Classification (NCBI taxonomy): domain Eukaryota; kingdom Metazoa; phylum Arthropoda; class Insecta; order Orthoptera; family Gryllidae; genus Gryllus; species Gryllus bimaculatus. Next base: position 6,902,152 of record BOPP01000036.1, read on the forward strand.
GCAAGCGCAGGAAGCGGGCGAAGCGGAAGCGGGGCAGCGGCGGAAGCGTGGGGCCGGAAGTGCGAGCGGCGGGACGCGCCAGTGAGCGCACAGCGGGCGGCGGATGCAGGTGGAGCAAAAGAGACGCGGCGACGACGGAGGCGGAAGCTGCGAAAGCCGGCCAAGTGGGGGACGAAATGATCGGCGGGAGCACTCAAGTGAGAAGTCAAGTGGTACAGTCAAGTGGTATTTGAGATACCAGAAAACCGATAGGTAGAAAGGAATTTTTTAAATTAATTTACAATTAAAAATTCAGGGAGTAGATTTCTCACTTCATTAACACACGCGGAAAAATAACAATATTTCGTGTTTTGTTTGTAATTGTTCCAGTATTTTGAGCGAACAACCGTAAAAGAAGGGGCATGGCCATAAGCCAGAGTGTTGAGATCTTGGGATGAACAAGTGTCCGTCGTCGAGGGGAAATACGATAATTTTAGTATCAGAGCAACGGATTACGGGGATCCAAACACAAAAATAAAAATAAAATAAGAAAGTTGCGAGATGTATTTATCTGCGAGTGTAGATACACACATCATACGAATTCAGAGAAATACTGAGAAATGTGATAAGAATCATACGAAGTCGGAGTGAAACTGAAAATGATATATGACAGATGAGGAATGATGTAATGATATAAAAGAATACCAATGTTATTGTAGGCGAGGTGCATGCACCAGGAATTTCACAACAGGTATCGCACATTAACGTAACAATTGTAATGTACAAACGTGACACAATTGGCAAAAGAAACGCCAAATGGCGGTAAACAATGCACTGTGCCAATCACAAGTTTGAGCAAGTCAACGATAATACTACACTTACGAAAATACTATAAATACAATAGGATTCTTCAATACAATTATTTGTCAACACAGATATTGAATATAATACATGTAATACACAATTAGAATTGCATTCTCTCAAATAAAACAAGTAAAATTAATTATAAAACTATTAGTACAATAAGTTTAGATAAATATGAACCAGTATGCAGCCATTTGCGAGTTTCGGATTTAGCATCAACAACAGTTAAGTTACTTTTTCTGTATTGTCTCTAAACCCGCTCTTAATGGGTGTCGAAACCAAACATCCTATCGAATGGATACATCCAACATTCTGCGAAGGGCGCGAAACGGAAGGGGAGTGTCCACGAGAGAGTGGAATGGAGAGCAGCCGAGGTGTCACTGCGGCAGGTGTCTGCGGGGAGCGGCGTGGGGGCAGCGGCGGGGGCTGGCGCGGCGGCGGCGGGGCGGGCCGGGGAGCGGACCCATCTTCGCCGCGCCCACGCCCCGATTGAAGGCGCCATGAACTGGTGTGGGTCGCCACTGCGAAGTTCAGCGATGGCAACAGCAAGTGCGGCGACCACGCGTGGCAACGAGGTGTGAGGTTGGAGCGTGGCAGTGCCGCGAGGGTAAGGCGTGGGCTGGAGTCGTGGCAAAACACGGTAGTGTGACGACGAGTAGAACATGGGAGATGACGCGCGGGTGTGACAGTTGAAGACGGCGGGGAGCACTGACGTATGCTGCGGGAGCAGATTGCGGCCGACGGCGAAGGCGCTGGCGAAGTGAGCGGTGAGGCTGGTGCGATGGCGTGGCCAACAGCGAGAGTGAAAGGGGGGACGACGCGTGTTGCGCGACGCGCTAGCGACCCGGCGAGCGGCGATGGCCGGGCCGGCGTTGCGGAGCCAGCGGTGGGCGGAGCAGCGGGGACGTTGGGCGTGGGCGCAGGCGCCGGGCGGCAAGGCGATTGAGAGCGGGGGCGACAGCTGACGGGGGGACGTCGGTGTGCGGCACGGTGCGGACACAGCGGGCGCTGGGAGGGGGCCGGAGAGTGCTGCGGTAGGGGTGGCGCGGAGCGGGCCGGTTGGCGTGGGCGGGGGCACAAGACCATTTGTTACGGGCGCAATCGCCGGGGCGACGCAATACCTGTCGCGCGCGCCTGGCCTCTGGGCCGCGGGCCTTTATGGGCCCGTAAATCCGCGGCGGCGAAAGTTACGGCCTCGCGCCGCTGGACCTCCTGCCTATCCCCCTCCCCCTCGCCCGCCCACACACCCACACCTCGCGGCCTTTTATGCGTTCTTCGCACGGACGACGCCCTCGCGCCCGCGTTCCACATCTTTTCGACCGCCCCTGGCGACTGAAATAGCCTCTGCGATGCCAACGCGTGCCCGGAAGACTGGGTTCATTACTGCTCAAACCACTTGTTCAACTCTGTAGAAAAGGGATTTCGATGTTTGGTGAATATGTTGAGATTACGATGTTAGAATTTGTAATTGACAATTATTTTACGCTGAGGAAAGCATCTACAACTTCCAATAACGTCAGCTGAATGGAACGAATGTGTTCGATGAAATCAGGGAAATATTAGAAATTATTCACGATTAACTGAATCGAGAATGCACTTATGTAATAAAGGTCTCCTATGCTTCAGCAAATTGAATTCAGCTGTTTAGGTTGTTTTTTCACAAATTGCGTGCAGCATATAGGAATTTGGCACCTGGAAACAAGTACTTTTCTCAAAGTATGCTAAAATTATTTTTAATACGTAAATATCCACCGGATCGCCAGAATTATTGCCCTTCAGATGTCTCATTCTCTTTGCTCCCTCACCCAGTTGGCTTGCGCCCTTTTATGTCTTCTTTGCATGAGGATAGTACGCTCATGATCCACATCTTTTCGTCCGGTCGCCTCCGGGCCGACTGCAATAACTTCTGCGTTCCACAGGCGCGTGCCCAAACGGCCGGGTTTACTTCTGTTTTTTTTCTTTTGTTTGTTCGAGGCTGACCTTCAACGCGATTCAACGAGACATGTTCAAGTTCAGCTTGAGATGTTTCAATGAGTGGTGTTTTGAAAGAGACATCTTATGCTGACGAGTTTTTTTAAGTAATGCTTGCCAGACTGAACTATTTATTTTAGTGATTTTAGTTCACTTAGGAACTGATATTTCAATATCGTAAAAACAACTAGCTAAACGACTAATGGAGTAATCTCTGATAACTAATGAGACCCTTTTTGAAATGAATGCTTGAATGAATTCTTAATGACGTCGTTCGAAATAAGCAAATGCTTTTCATATTTTACTCCCGAAGACAGAATATATTAATTTTGTGGAGAAATAATTATATGCGTCGTCATTGCCAACAATATTATTTATTAAAAAAGCAGCTTTCGATGGCTTAGCCATCATCATCAGTTTTTTGCTGTATGGAAGCCAAAAAAACGACGACGCATATAATTATTTCATTAGAAATGCCAACGATAACTCACCACAACACCTATAAATTTTGTGGTCTTGTTGCATACTCCAATGCGTAATAATCACATGTTGCTTAATAATTACTGCAAATCAGAATAATCCACGATTATTCTGATAAATTAAAAAAAATATATATTTTTCTCTCATTATCAACGTAATATTTAACAAAAGAACACATCATTAGGGAACATATCAATAGAAGCAAAGTTGGTGTACACATATCTCCATATGCCAGTCGAATTGTATCCTTAGCATTAATGAAGGACTTAAAACGAAGACTAGAGATAAGTAAAATAATGAATGAAAACAGAATTAAGAAAAATGGGTCATCTGCTTCGAGAAACATACAGCAAGTCTTACGAAAAGCTGCGAGGAGGAAATGCTGAGGAGAGATGAGGTTTCTTACTTCTACCGACAGCATCGGAAACGGTGCGCCTTCGGTATTCCCCAGTTCCTTTCCCAGTGCTACAGTTGGTCATACAGGGCACATTCTGCGTCGTGGTAGAGACTCGTACGGCGCGGCGCGAGCTGACGACTTCTGTAAAGGGGTCGCCGGCGGTGGCGGCGGCGGTGGCGGGAGCGTGGGAGGAGCGATAGGAGAGGAATGTGCAATTACGCGCGCTGCTGGCAGCGCTCGCGGCGGTCGCGAAGTCGAGGGAGGAAGCCGGGCTGCAAACGGAATGGAGAGAGGGAGATGGGGGAGAAGGAGGGGGAGGTAGAGGTGGGCGCGGCGTGGCGAGGGAAGAGATGGGAGGTGGTCAGGGGGTGGGGAAGATAAATGAAAGTATGGAGAGAGGAGATGTAAGGAAAGAGATGGGGGCGTCAACGGGGAATGCGAGGAAAGAGATGCGATGGTGGACGAGCGGGAGCGAGGAAATAGGTTAAAGAGGTGGATAGAGCATACTGGGGAAAGGAGTAGAGGATGCACACGAAAAGAGAAAAAAGAGTACTAGGGAAGAAGTGGATGCATGTTAAAACAAGTGGAGGATGTTGTACCTTTGTCCGAGGATGTTGTACCTTTGTCAATCAATATATCTCGGAGAGACGGAGTCAAAACAGAGTTTAGGGCGATGGACGGTAAGAAGCAGGTTGCTTAGAGTGGGCCCTGCCGTCCTCCGGGCACGCAGCAGCGGTGGCAAAGGGGAGGCGACAGGCAGCGGGAGCGGACGGGGAAGCGGCGATGTGCGCAATGTCGGTGTCGCACACGTTGGCGAGAGCGGAGTCGATTTCGGGGCGCGGCGGGTCAGAGGTACCGTGGAGGGTGGGGCGAGAACGAGAGTGGGTCTGCAGGCGGCGCGGCGTGGTGCGGCGTGGGTATTTAGGCCGCAAGGATAATAACACGCACCACCGGCCGCGTCCACGTTCCCCACACTCGCCTCCAGTGCCACCAGGCAGAAAAAGGCACCACATGTACAGGGAGGAACAGGGTGAGCTGGAGGTTGAGGCAACGCAAGGATGTTTTTCATACATATCTTTCGAGGCGTTATTATTACATCTGATTTTACGAGACAATTGTTTGGTACATTCTCAGAAAAAATACGAAAGACGGTTTTCAATTTTACAATGAGAGTAATTGGTGCATTTACACTCAACTGACTGGCAAACCATAATTTTGTTCATTAATGCATTCACATGATTGTGTCATATTATTTGAGTACTGCAACATCATTTTCTCTTTTACAAGTTTATGGAGTTCCACTGAGCGACTTATGTCGTATTAAATATCCAATTTATTTTCCATTTTAATACGTACTCACGAGGTAAAGGGAAAGAATTATGATGCTGCAGCGGAAAGAGGAGAGTTTCCGACAGAGGACCTCGTATTGCAGTACGGTTTGTCCAAAATCGAAATTTCCGGATCGATCGTTCGTTTGGGCGACTAGCCTCAATTGGCAAGGATATCGTGTGTAGTAAGTGTAGTGAATGTTTTACCGCGAGAGTTAAGAATTGGTGGTAATATTCCCCCGCTAGACGGCGAGATCTGGCACCAATCTCTATGCCGCCTTGCGAGTTTTTCCCAAACAGGTATCTCACTCCCAACATCTACGTTAGTGTAAGTGTAAGTAAGGAGGTGAGAATTGGACAAGGAAGAGGAAGGAAAGCACGGTTCGTGGCCCGTTTGTTGGGGTACTGCTCCGGCATTCGCCCGGTGTTGATCGGAGAAACCAAGGAAAACTACCAATCGGAGTAATTAGCAACAAAGATTGTTCTCCAGGCGGGGACTGACTTCCGCCGAGCTACGTGAATATTGTAAAAAATTCTGTCACCGTCGGAACTTCACATTAGAGGTACTGCAGAGACATCAATTGATGTCCTTAGCCACCTAAGCTGTCGCGGAATCTCAAGAATACATCGTGTGTACTGCTGAGTGTCGTGGACGCCCGGATCTGTCTCACAAATTCCGAGTCTCCTCTGCACGTCTTCCATTGCCGAATCCCCCGGGCGCGCCCATCCCGAGCGAGGAACAATTCGCTTTCCGGGCACGCGGAGCCCCTCTTCATCCCCCCCCCCCGGCATCCAGGCGACAAACCTTCCGCCGGCGCAAAACGCTCTCTCGGAGGCGGTCGCGGAAAACTGGCGACGCGGCCACGCGCGGAAATCCTCTTACAGGCAGAACACGCTCGATCGCCACCCGGGCGGCGGAAGGAGGGGTAGGGGCGGGAAGGGTGGGAGCTGCCGCCACGCGACCTGCGTTATCTAGTGCCCGCAAGCGTCGGGTACTCGGGTCGCTACCAAGGAGACTACTCACTTTGGTTCGAAACGATAAAAAATGCTCTCAGCGGCGACTATTGGCCAGTTGCAGTTACGAGGCAGGTGATAACGATGGCCGATGATGATAAAATGCCGATTTCCATTGTCCCTTCTTATGATTACGTTAACCCCAATCCATATTAGAGATAAATGTAATCAGAAGATGAATGATTAAGGAAGCGGTTACCATTCACATGGAAAACATTAGTTATTTATTTTGATGTATTAGAATTTGAGGAACCTTCAATTAGCGATGTCAATGAGGCCCTCGAATAATCGAATGAGCACATGATTATAATTATTAGATGAATTTAGAAAAGAAATGGTGGAATAAGGGGTACGAGAACTGGGCGAACCCGGAGAAGAGATACAGCAAGATCTCTTTGTCCACCACGAATCCCACATGGATTGTCCAGGAATCGAGGGTAATAGCAACAGCCAACTCGGGACCCAGTGGAAAAATGAGGTTCTTTTTTGGTGTGTTATTTAAGGTCGCATCAACATCTAGGTCATTAGCGACCACTATTGAATTTAACAGTATGGTGTCTGTGGTATCATGATGTGGTGATGATAGGCAATGAAAGGACGAATACAAATGCAACCACACCCGAGGCGGGAGTCGAACCCGCAATCTTTCAGATGGGGTACTTTGTATTGGCACTCATGTCTTGTTGGAATCGATCCTTCGGCTCCAAATACTTGCTGTTCGAAGCTTAAAGGCCACCAGGGAATCATCTCATTCAACAGTTTCAACACGCGAAGAACTACCAACTCCCCGGACAGGAACGCAGATTCGGGGTCCTTGACCGTCTTGTCCTCGATGCGTCAGATAAAGCGTCGGTGTCTGTGATCCCGGGCACTCGTCGATTGAATCAACGCGCTCCTTTGCTTTTCGTTCGCCGCGCCGTCCGGCGGCGGTCATGGGCGGGCGACCGCAGCGCCACTGGCGGCAGCGACGCCCAACGGCCAGCGCCTTGCGCCAGGTAGTGAATCATGCATGAGCGGCGGTGTTGATGTTATGGCGGTAGAGCGCCGCACTCGTGGTGCGTGACGCCATCGACGAAGACGCCGATGTCTACACCACGAATACAATTTGGACGGTGCCTGGCAGTCACGTGGTTAAGTGATAAGACCATTGGTATAACCCAAACAAATGCGAATTTAAAGCTTCTGTTTATTATTTTCTTCCAACGCGTCTCAACTGAGGCGGTCATTAATCCCGTTAATGTGGTGCATGTAATATTCCGGGAGGTGGAGGTGTTCCTGGAGCGTGAGATCCGGCACCGTCTTCCACGTGCGCTTCAGGAACTTCCCCCTCGAGATATTTCCGCCAGTAGGGCACCGCCGCAGCCGAGACATGTTCTAAGCTCCCGACCTGTATGGTAATACAGTGCATGCAAGTATGTATGCACAAGACGAGAGGAAAGGACAATGACGAGAAAGGAATGACCGTTCATGGCCCGTTTGTGAAGGTACTACTCCGGCATACGCCTGGTATATACTGTCATTTACCAGATATTCTCATTGTTTGCACTGTACTGCTTATAGGAATACCAAACTGTAATTTCAATTTGATACATACCAAGGAACAATCACTATTTTTTTAAATTGCTGTTCTAAACTGTCAAAGTTTGAGTTAACGTTTGCTTTGCTAAATCACTAATCATCTGCCCTCCCAGCGACATGCAGGCCCGGGGCCTCGCGTTTGGGGCGCAGATTCCCACGCGCTGCGGGGCCAAGTGCGTCACGCGCTGCGCGCGTCCCCAGGCAACGCGTGACGCGCGGTCAAGCGCAGCGCCCCGTGTATTCGCCTCGGGTGGACCGGCGCCGCTGCGCATGCGCAGACTGCAGAGCAGCGGCTTCGGCGAGCCGATCCCGGGAACCCTTTCCTCTGGGATGCTGTTAATGACGAGACGTCTACGGTCCCAATTCACCAGTCGACACTCAAGGAATAAGGTATTCTTCAGCAATAAGTGAATGTTTAAAAGAAGTAGTTCCTTAAACATACCTTTTAATAGGCGTTCCTTATGAACTCGGAATTCAATGATTAAAAACGTTGGATCGTGCCATTTGCAATAGCTGTTTTGTAGTAGTGGGCCACGATATACTCCATTCTTTAGGATACAAATATCTGGAATATTCACTAAGATAACTTGAGAAATAAAAAGAAAAATGTAGTATTCAGTTATCAAGCCAGAAAGTCAGGAAATCTACATTATCATAAAAGCATTCAAAACAAAATCCGTCTCACGTAGTTCCCATTAAGCCATCGAAACGCTACTGCTGTCACAAGGTGTATCCGGTCACAACCTCAAGCAAAGAACAGTCTGCCCGGGTCAACAACGGTGAAGCAGAATAATGGGTGAGGATTCTGAGATTTTTCTCAGAAAATGCGACGCCGGAAACGTGATCAGAAGGCAGGAGGCCGAGGAGCTTCTTCGGATGAGAGGCGCCTGGAGCGCAGCCCGGCGCTTAGCATGGGCCACGCGCGAGTGCTTTACGGGCCACAGACACAGTTTCTCTGCTGAGGGCCCGCCTCGCCGAGGTGGAATGTGGGGAAAAACAACGGCCGCGTACAGAGTACAGTAGGTTCTTTTTAATCCGGATCCCACCGAGAATTCCAAAACATTCCCGGTATTCAAAACTTGAGCTACAAAACAAAATGAAAATTGTTAATAATGTTCCCCATGAACAATAAGTATAAGTGTTAAGGATGAATATCTGTAGACAATTTATACCATGGCAATTTACATATCTTTTCATGTTAAACAAGTACTCTATTAACACAAATCACAATGTTAAGGGTTCTTAGATTGTTGAAGTAGAAGGCTAGTTTATGTTGAAAACATCCAGTTGCTAATTAATACCCAACAGTTCTTAATTACATTCGTGATATTGTCACACTATTATTACAGTTCTGAATAAAAGAACAGGAAGGCGAATTTTTGACTGGTTCCTCGTACCACGCATCGATTAAAAACGAAGCAATAAATCAACTTCTCGTTACATGGTATATCTCTGATTTCTATAGATTAGGTCTTGCCTATAAATATACCAATCAAACAATACATCAATCATACAATATAATGCACCCCACAAAGAGTACAATAGCTTTTGAAGGACCCGAATCTCACACAAACATGCGAAAATATTTACTTTGTGTTGTGTTGCGATATGATTGTATTATAAAGATCTATTGAAAGCTGAAATAGCCCTTACAATCCACGAGTCTCACTCCCCTCACTAATACAGACGAAGGCATTTGAAAACTCCCCATTTGGCCGCGGCTGTTCGGACAAAAGAGCCCAAAGAAGTGAGCTACACAAAAGCAAGCCTGGTCCTGTGTAGATTTAAACCTGCATTCCCAACCGCACTCTTTTTACCTGCAACATAGTACTTGTCTTTCATGGCGTTTCATATATGCTGCAAATGCAAAACGCCGGAATTGCTCCTAATGATATGAAAATGGTTACGCTATTCCAACACACACGATCATCACATTTGTAAAGCTAACTAGCTGTTCATGTTGCTTTGAGTTTAGCATTTACAAAGGCTACACAGGTACGTTACCGGTAATTGGAAACATTGCCTGACGTGCATTCAACAAATAGATCGCCAGGAACCTCGTAGGTGCAGAGGGAAAGGGAATTCATTGTTGTGAGTGGTGTATGTATCACTCAAAGAGGAAACTTTTGTCGAAAACCGATCCATTCTCTTAATGATTCGCTGTCAATTTTTGCATCTAGTACATGCATGATCATCATGATTCTATTCTTGAGGCCAAAGGTTGTTTGGAAACCAATTTTTATTTTCTAGACGAACATTAAATAGTAACTGTACATAAAATAACAAACAAACCATTACATGAAACCAACAACATGGAAACTACAGAAACCAACGAAGACGTACTGATTCTAATATTTATTGTGAAGAAAGTTTAGTAATATGCATAATAGGTAAATAAATTAACCTCACTGCTTTAAAAAAATATTAATAGTATTTAGTAGCTCTGCAGAACGCGCAAAAACTGTCATTTACTGGAAGGCTAAAGTGATTATTCTTTCCAAAGATCAATACGAAATATTTTTTTCGATATTTTGAAATTGTTTTCAAGAAATTTCACAAAAATAATTGATGAAATACCTTGTGGACTATGCTATACTTAAATTTCATACAAGGAAAATAAATTTTATGAATACTGAGAAATAAATGTGTAAACGCTATGCTAATTCAAAACTCGAGAACAAGCCTTTTCTTATTGTATCACATTGCATTGTTACTGAGTCAACAAAAATAATTCGTATTTTAACAAATTCCTTTTATTTTCTTTTTCTCAACATATACAACTCTAGCGTAAAAGTCCGGTGGTTTTCACATATTTATACGTAAGAGTTGTATTACTATCAATACATCCACCACAATTTCCCTCAAAAATCGAAAGTGGTTTGGCCGAAAGAGCAAACTACGACAGAGCACATTTTCTTACACAAGAGCTTCCACAAAGGAGCCAGGTTCTGCCCGCAAAGAAAAGAAGCCCGTTTCGCTATGCGAGCTCAGCAGGTAAAAGTGGCTGGCTGGGTCGAGGCAGCATTGTGGAGAGCCAGATGCAAAGCCCCCTGGACTGCAGTACCGCGCCAGCGAATGCAGGAGGCCACGAGTGGTGGCGGTGGAGGCGGTGATGACGGTAGGTTGAAAGACGCAAAATGTGAACAAAATTCTTTATTTTTTTTCCTTCAAAACTGCGTAATGCATGTAATTCAAGGATCTAAGAAAGGAAAAATGTCAAATTACTCTACTTAGTCTGTCTTAATGTTTCATTCTAACTTTTATTTTTTGCCCATTATTGTGAAAGTTCGAAACTGGGGGTATGTTAAAGAAGTCTCACGGTCATAAATTCAATCGACATTGAGATCCATATTTATTGGAAAATTTTAATGTTATAAATTTACCTTTTTCTCCTTGCTCCTCATTACTTTCTAACTATACGTCGTACCTAATATAAAACTTCCATATCGATTATAGTTATTTTATAAATCAAGCATTATAAGAGCAGCATTGAATTTACATTGATTGCCATACGAACAAAGGACACATACGTAATTATTATCAGAAACTTGTACTCATATTACAACAAACAATATGAAACTTGAAATAAAATATTACTGTACATTTTTAGATTTAGATTAGGAAGGAAATAAAATGCGCGCGTACGTGACACATTTCATTTTGTACTAACTACGGCTTCCGCATTAGTCGGGACCACGGAAACGCGAGATTAGAACAACCGGCCAGTAAAATTCTCATCCAGAAAGTCCATTCACTTACAAGCTTCAGTTGCAACAGCGAGCGAGGCGAGCGGGCGAGGGGCGGGGCGGACGGGGGGGGTGCGAGTGAGAAACCGCGATCGCAAGCGCCTTGTTCCTCTCCGCGCAGCCGTGGCCGCCGCGCTGCTCAAGAGCGGCGGCTGCGCTCATCCGAGAGGTCCCCCCGCAGGCAAACCGAAACCTCCGCCGCGACACGGCAGTGGACCCGTAGCCACGCCTGCCGGCCTTCGCCAGTGGGCGCGGAGACGGCGAAAGGGGAGACCCAATAATCGGCTCTTCAACTTTTTTTTTATTTATTTATTTATTTATTTATTATTTATTTATTTATTTATTTAATTTATTTATTATTTATTATTTTTTATTTATTTATTTATTTATTATTTATTTATTTATTTATATTTATTATTATTTATTTATTTATTTATTTATTTTATTTTATTTATTTATTTATTTATTTATTATTTATTATTTATTTAATTATTTATTTATTATTATTTATTTATTTATTATTTATTATTTATTTATTTATTTATTTATTTATTTATTTATTATATTAATTTATTTATTATTTACGTCAAAAACAGTTAAAATCTGTGTATGCTTGAAGTTAATTAATGCCCAGAAGCAAAACAATGGCCATCTCAATGCTTGAGGATCAGGAAACTGGACGAAAACTATCGAGATGGATTCATTGACCAGAGCTAAAGTACATACTTGTTACAAGGTTCTTTAGAATTATACAATTCAAATGTATGATACATTAAATCTCATGTTATTAATAATTTCATTAATAAGTATTACAACTCTAATATGGAACTACATGTTTTATTTTGTTTTCTTGCGGCGATTTGGTAAATTCATTGTAGTAAAATGTATTTAATGGCTTCGGTTTGTAGAGAAAAGAAATGCTAAAGTTATAATGCAAAAACAAGTTACTATATGGTAACTTACATACGATTCTTCTGAACTATTTTTTGTTCGAAGAGCGCAAGAGATTTGTTTGACAATTTTATTAAGGAATATTAGGGAAAAAGTTACTTTTCTAGATAATGCAAGTAAAATGAGTTTGTTCTAGATGTCAATTGCTTAGCATAGGAACACCATCAATGAACACAGAAACTCTCTGGTCAGTCTCCTTTTCCATGATACTGTCAATATCCACGCTATTGTATTCGTGAAATTCGCGATTTCGTCCATTGTGCCTGATCTCAAACCGTCCAGCCCGCCCATCCGTGGTCGCGCACTGCCTCCGACGCTGCGTCGCTGCGCAGCACGTGCCCGAAAGCAGCAGCCGCCGCGGCCCACCCCCATCGCCGCCGCCTCCCGCCCACCGCCACGCCTCCCAACCTCCCCGCCCCCACCCACCACCGCACCATCACCGCCCCGCGCGCCGTCCCGCCTCGCATTCCACCGCCTCGCCGCCTGCCCCGCGCCCCGCGATGCCCCGCTGCGCCGCCACCCTCCCCGCTCTCCTCCCCCCCGCCGCCCATTCCGACTGCAACTTTGCCAACCCCTCCCCATGCCTTCAAACCGCCCACGCATTGGTCGAGATGGGGGAAACGAAGAAAAGTACCAATAAATTTCAATAAAACGAAA
>BOPP01000036.1:6917547-6929089 GCA_017312745.1 Gryllus bimaculatus
ATTATCTTATTTATGTAATTAGCTGCCACCGGGTTATGCCCATTTGCAGTTCAAATAAATTTATCTTACCTTATCTTATTCCTATGTTCATCTGTCAATAGTTGGTATTGTATGTGGCTGCGTATGTGGACGCCTCTACCCGGGCTCAGACATTGTTTAACTAGTTTAACTACGGGCGACTTAGTCCCTGACTTGAAAACCATCCCTCTGATGTAGCTCGAGAATTCATGACGGATAAGTAGTTACTCGGTGCGAATGTAGATGGTAAGCCCAACGGTTTTAGGGGAGAGGTGCTAGGTTGTCACCAGATGGCTTAACGGCAGTAGTCCAAAAGCCAATTACTTCTCCGTCGTACTCAGTCTACGAGTAATTACCAGGGTAGGAATGAGTATTTAGGGAAGCAGTTTGATTTTGAGGAGATACGTAGAGAACTGACAAATCATACCACAATACAGCTTAAAACCCCCATGCCTTGCGCGGGATTCAAAGCCAGAGCCGTAAGTGAAACACGTACTTGGGAGCATACGCACGCCCTTGCGCCACCAGGCCATCGGATTCAGAAACTATTTCACGGAGAGATACATTTCAGTTCTATTAATATTTTGAAAAAAACAATTGTTCGCTTAATATTTTTGTAAACGTCAAACAACGATAGGCATGAGTTGGCTCTTGGCTCTAAAAATACCTGATTCTACTTAACACCAGTTACGTGTCCGCCACCTCGTCCCCGTCGCCCCTGCTCTCGACATTGCCGTCAACGCCCCCCCCTCTGCTCCTCCTTAACGAGTGGCTCGCGGGGCGGGGGTGGGATGGGCGGCGTCCCGAGACGACGGGCGCCGGGTGTTGGCGGGCGATTATGCGGAAGGCCGTAAAAACTAACAGGCGCTAAGCGCCGGCAGTAAAAGCCAATCGCCCGGGAGCGGCGGCGCGGTGGTGGGCGCCGAGACACGACGGTGCGGCGCGGCGCTCGCCAGGGGACGACAGGGCTGCACCGACACTTCTCGTTCGCGAAGATCTGGCTACTACTACTAGTACCCGAGGTTCTTGGCTTACTACTACTAGTACGTGAAGCTCTGGTCTAATTACTTATAGTACGTGAGGCTCTGGTTTATCTAGTACTAGTACTAGTAGGTTCAAGCCTAACTACTACTAGTACGAGAGGCTCAGAACTACAACCAATATTGAATACAGACTCGTTCCTTCGGAGGAAGAAGATGGCTCAACCCTCTCAAAGGCAATGTCTTAAATAGTCTAAATTAAATCACTAACAAAACAACAGAGGTTTCATTTTGAACACTGAAAACAAAGGGTTCCGCGACTAAATTTATTTCAGAAGTAATTCTTTATTACAATTTGAAAAAAAAGTTAAAAAGACACAGAACCACTGACGATATGTTAAACAAATATACACTCGATAGATACCTAGCGTAATACCTCCAAGCAACTGAAATATAATTTGTTACCAAGAAAATTGTAGTTGATTTTAATGAAACATTTCATCCTAATGAACGATAGTTTATAGATTGTTGTTGTTGTGAGTTCGTAAAACGAAATTATTTGAAACTTCTGGGATTTCCCTCCCTTTCGCTTAATTCAATGCGGACGACACTGCAGGAAGGGCTAAAATGGGGCAACATTGGTCCGGTGAAGCCGACTGTTTGTAGATACCAGAACTAAGGTTAGGTTGCTTTAGGAGTGGTTAGTTTCTAACTACAATTACATTACGAAAGAGAGGAATACAGTACTTTACTTTCAATCAAGTACATTGTTCAATCCAACAGTGCACATAAAATGTCTGTACACTGTTGGACTACTGTAACTATTGAACTTTCACACCAAAGTACAGAACATCAAAGATCACATTCAAGATTTTAAATTAAATATGAACGGAAAATTTGGTGCGCGGGGCTTCCAAATTGATTCCAATCATGAGAAAATAATTAGAACTTACATAGCACACGCCAACTGTGATGCTTCTTTTAATCTTGTGAGTCTTTAAAGGTGTGAAGTTTGTTATCTTTCACTTCTCTTACCTGCAAAAAATTAAAAGAAGGCATTTATTTATATGCTAATACTGAGCAAATAGAACATTAAACACCTAGAGAGCGTTCTTTTTATTTAAATTCATTCCTCAGCTTAAAAACTTCAGAATATAAGAAACTTTAAAGATACATGTTCGCAACTGAATTTTTAAAATTGGGTAATTCATTGTCTTATGTGGTTTCTGAAAACAATGATATTTGCATGTACTTAGTACATCTAAACAACAAACACTCCAATATTCATAACATTTCACCAAATGACGTATTTACATTTCCTGATAAGAAAGTCACAAATATCACAGTTTGAAAAACTGTTCAGTTATTTTCTAAAATGATAGGTACATTTCGTCTGACACGTCAAACAGGTTCTGGCAAGATTAGACTTGACAGGAAGATAAGGGAGATGCCGAGGGAAGAGTTAGACGAAGGACCAAAACACTGCCAGTGCAAGGGTGAGACAGAGACGGGGGCGAAGAAGAGCTGGTGATAGCATCTGCAACGAGCGCATTCTTCCGAGGACGTGAGTGGAGAGCGTGAGTGGCGTGTAAGAACGTGACAGCCAAGTTAAGCAGTATAATAGTGTAGATAAATGTGGTAGACAACGCTGCTGAACTACGTAATAGTTTTATACAGAAACGTACGTGTCCATGATATGGATTTCCATGAAAATAACCCATCATAACTCTGGAGTTATAAAATCGACTCAGTGGAGGATGACTGTCGAATGGCAAGATGAACGTGATGAAACGACATGCCTGAAAACGAAATGACGATTTTTAATAACATGAATGAAATTGAAATGAATATGGTTGTAGGATATAGAAGAACAAATATGAGAAGGATAGTACAAGTTAGGAACGAGCCAAAGGCCTTCCAAGATTATCTGTAAGAGAAAAGAGGAAATGAAAAACATACCCTAAAGACCAATCGGCTTCGTCGTTGAGTGTAGATAGACGAGTGGACAGTTACCAAGAGCAAAACATAGGAGCACATTGGGTCAAGCAATAGCGTGCAAATACACATAGTAGGAGTTTGGGGTTTGGGGAGACGTAAAAGGTCATAAAGGGTACCTTTTTAACCGACCAATAACCTGTTGATCTATAAAATACTATTTTGTTTTATACGTACGAGTCTATTTTGATTAAAAAAAGAACGTTTCTACATTTCCTATCCATCATCAACAATATGGGAAATTATTCACTATTATCCCACTCATTAGGCATTCAACTTAGTCGACTCTAACAGCAAGAAAATGAGCAAATAGATACGTGACCCTAGCTATGACCATCAGATTTCTTAGTTATAATTGGTAATGAAAATTATGCAAAATTTATTTCATTTATTTTAATTTGGAATGCAGAAAACACGGCCTGGAGAACCACCCATGCATTATTATTATTATTATTATTATTATTATTATTATTATTATTATCACGAGTAAAAATTCAAAAATCGTTAAATGTGAGAGTGGGAAAAAATAAAAAATCTCTTCTTCAGTAATACGACACATGATAGTGATCACTGAGAGTCAACCACATTATAACTTCAGGGTTGGTAGTAGGTATCTTGTGGTACTCTAGGATATGAATTAAGAAATAATCAAACCGCAACAATTCATACTAAGTTTTAATCTACACTAATAAAAGTGAATTCAACAACATGTAATTGACATCGATTCCACGAAAAGGAGTGTGAGAGTAGATGCGAAATATTTACAGGCTCTTCTCCAGGATTTGACGCAGTGTCCTTGCAAAGTTTGCTAAAGATTGATATAACACAAATGGGGGAAATAATTTAAATAATATGCTGGTAGATGCACCAGGATTTTGTTTTCTTTTCACCTGTCGCTAAGAGGCTGATTCCTAATATATTCCGCCAGAGGCCAACAGCGGTGCCCATATCTCCAAAGTTGGACAAATCTTCCGTGTTTTTCACGCAGAGGATTTTTGTGTTGTTAATATTGCTGTAACTCTACTAAATATCACTGCAGCACAAAATTGCCCTTAATTTTAATTTAATTTCCATTCAAATTAAGCTCCAGTTGGGCTTCACTGATGCTGGGCGTTGCCGTGTGTGCAGGGCGAGGCCGAGGAGGACAGGACAAGCGGCGCGTGAGAGGGAATGAGACAGCGAGAAGGAGAGAGACATCGAGACAAAGAGAGAGAGAGAGAGAAAGAAAGACAGAAACAGGGAGAGAGGGAGATAGAGAGAGACCGTCATAGACAGACATGCAGGGAGAGAGAGACTAACACAGACTGGCAGAGACAGACCGACAGAGATGGACCGCCAGAGACGAACAGACATTGCGAGACAGAGATTGATGGATACAGACATACAGAGATAGACAGAGACAGACAAATGGAAAACAGACACAGACAGAGAGTCAAGCGGAGACAGTGAGAGACAGGGACAGAGAGAGAGAGACGAACAGAGAGTGAGAGACGGAGATAGAAAGAGATAGAGACAGAGAGGGAGAGACGAAGAGAGTGAGCGACGGAGAGAGAGAGAGAGAGAGAGAGAGAGAGACGGAAGGAGAAAGAGGAAGATGAGAGATGAGTGAGATTGAGAGCAGGGCAACGTCTGCCGGGTTCATTGGATTACTCAAGGCACGTGGATCAAACTAAAAAAAATAAAAAAAAAAAAAAAGCTACGCATGATAGTGGAAACAGCTAGGAATATTGCATATATTTTGCATAAGATAGCGACCTTCTAGCTGTTTGCAGCATTTTTCCTAACTTGTTTTTTTAATGAGATCAAAATTACTTGGAAAACCCTCTGAAGATGGGGAAGATGAGAAACTTGGCAAAGTTCCCGAAAGTAGACTATGGGTATTATTTATTAATTCATATCACGTAATTAACCAATAATATCGCTTTCGTTTATTTTATTCACAAATAATTTTCAAAAATCCAATAATAAATATAAAAGAAGCTACTGTTAGAGGAAGTACATATTCATATATGACTCAACGTGAAATTACGAACCTATTGAGAACAAAGAAGCACTGAATTTTCCTTGAATTCTGTGATACGTATACGAATTAGCCGTATTAGACATCGTGGCACCGAGCTATAACCGTAACGGGACCGGCCTCTCAACGGTCAACGGCAGCGAAAAGCGCTCTAGCGGGCGGCGCGGCGTGGGCGGCGTGAAACGACCGGCTTCTGCCGCAAGACGCTCCCATCAGCACGCGAGGCGCGCGCGGCGCGAATCGCTAATCGCGGGCGCGGCCACCGGCGGCGCCACCGTCGACCACCCGCGGCGCCGCACGCAGGCCGCACACGCACGGGTGCCCACGTGTTCGCGTGCGCGTGGCGACGGCAGCACGGGGAGAGCGGGGACGTGTTCCGCTTGATTTACACCCGTCTTCGTCGCTGCTGTCGGTTTCCCTCAGATTCGCAAAATTGAACATATTTTAACTTGGAATGATTTGAAAATTATTGAGTTTTGAATGTATTGCTTAAGTCTCGTGTATTATCAATTTGTAATAAGGCTGGTCATATAATGCCCAACTATCAGTTATTCAAAGTATTACCCTTGTGGAATTGGAATGTGGGAAACCACAGATCAAATTAGGAAACTTTAATTTTCATGGGAATTGGAATTGGAATTGAAGGAGTTGCTGTAATCCGCCACTGAGAAAATGCAGACAATGAGGAAATAATTGGTTAATTAATATTGATACCTTGTTAAGTGATGCGGTCAAGGAAACATATTAAAAATGAGATGGGCACATAAGTCGCATTTATGAAAATAGGTGGTCTAGAATGTCGATGGACTGGGTAGAGAGTAGAAGTTGGCGCCATACGGAAGGGGTCGGACAAAGGCAACAGAATCGCATCAAATCTTCTGTTTCTACAGCACTGCCACAACATCACCACGTCCTATAGCGCCAGAACCTTATCCGAGAAAAGCGACGAAGACGTTATAAAGTAAATATGTTATTTTTATCAAAGTTCTTATAATGAATATTAACTGCGGACCGCAGTCTAACGACGTTTTGTCCACAATTGCCTCTTTCCAGAGAACATACGTTCCAATGGTAATTAAAAAATATCAGCACTGCAATAAGTAGACCAGCTACAAAATCATGGAAAAGAAACATTTAAAAAATCAAAACTTGTAAGCACAGCTCTGCAGAGTGAAGACATTTATTTCACTTCGTTCGAGGAAATAAAATATTTGAAGGTTTCGTTGTAGTGCTTGATGTCTTGGAATGATATGTTTTCAAGGATACGATTCATATGATAGTGATAATTTGGAGTCTGTCACATATATTCAGTGGAAGTAGCAGATATTTTGTGATACTCCATGATATGAATTAAGCAGTAATCAAACGAGAACAATTCAAAGTTTTAATAATTCAATGTTTGATGTCTAGGAATTCAGCTGGTTAGAATTTATTTCCCAATTATTCCTTGTTTCTAAACAATGTAATAAATTAGTTTATATTATCTCATTTTATGTCTTTCAAATTAGAGACGTGAAAATTCAACAAGAAATTGACACAGTACAATTTGAGAAAAGATATGAACAAATTCCAAAAATATTTTAGTATACCTACCCTTACAATTTTCGTCTTTCATCACACTCGTGTTAAACACTTTCTACCAAGTCTGCTTCCATGAAATGATGTACCTCAATATGAAATTTGAGGTAAAATTTAGTTGGTTTAATTTACGCATTACGGTATTCAATTGTATTGTATATCAATTATTACTACGATATATATGCATATGATAATATAATGCATCACTTTGGCATATGTGTACTTAATTCGTGAATATACGACTCATTCAAATCCTTAGCAAAACGTAAAAGGATAACTGGTTCATCTCACATCCATATACTCACATCCATACACAAATTAAAATGCTTCCATTACTGGCGACATCAATCCCTTTTCAAAAACACCGACTATAAAACATCGGAGTCTGACATTTCGGGTGCTTGACACCTACAATGCGACGCGAAAACCTCCCGCGACAGAATCCCCGTGAACAATCGACTACAACATCACCGAGCGTCGCGTTTTTCGCCCGAGCCCTGACATTTGCGTGCGCGCAAAGCCCCGCAGAAAATGGACGCGCCATCTCATGCGAGCAAACACGTGCAAGCGCGCGGAACGCCGCAGCGGAGCGGAGCCCTGGACCGACGCGGCGTTAAAATGCACACAAACTCACCCCCGCAGTGCCTCTTGCTCGCGTTTCCATGGCACCAACTCCGTCCGCGCCACCCTCCGTGCACGGGCTCCGATTTACGCATGCGTTCAGGGCGATGAATTTCAGGATTGAGTGATCGATGATGTGCGCGTCAACTACTAAGGTCACTATTCACGTAAGTGTAGTGCATTTTTTGCTGCAGGTGGTGGTGGTTTTCCCCTGCTGGATGGTGACATCCCTTGCCGAAATAACCAAGCGTCGGGGTGCGGGGTTTTCTCCAACCAGGTATCTTTCTTCCGCAGAGCACCACCCCAGACGGGACAAGCTCTGAGCTCCCGACTGGTCACCCGACATGTGTGGGAGTGTAGTGCATGGAAGAGTAAGTGTGTGTGTGTGTGTGTGTGTGTGTGTGTAAGGGGTGAGAATAGGATACGGAAGAGGAAGGAAAGATCGCGCGCGACCCATGCCAGTTTATTAGGGTATTGTCTCGTCATTCGTCTGGTGTTGGTCGGAGTAAACATGGAGAACTAGCTATCAGAGCAACCGGCCGCTAGAATTTTTCTTCAGACAACGCTTGAACTCGACCTAGCTATGTAACTATTGTCCAAAGTCCTCCCACCGTCGGGACTCGAACCCTAGAACGTCCCGGTCACAGGTACTGCCCTGAGCCACTTAAGGTGGTATGGTGGACGCCAAATGTATACTCGATCATCACCATTTCTCGTGAGCAATTAACCTTGTTCTTTTTAGCGTCCATTACGTATATTGATATTACTACAAGGTGATATAATGTGCTTTACTTGTTTATTTATTATACGGATTACTCTTAATGCAATCAAGTACATAAATGCGTTTTCTATAATTGTTAAATATTTGGATATTTTTTCAACGACGTTCTTTTCTAAGGGGAAGGATAGGTAATAATGGCATATTCGTGACTATGTTCCCCATGGTTTCTTCACTGAATCCCCGGAAGAATCTTCAACAATAGCTCAAATGCGCGACTTGCTCTTGCTCTTTACAGACCTTCCTTCAGAATCATCAATTACAGTTTTACTGATTTTTCGTAGACATCCGGCCAAGATAACTTCAGTAGATTGAGGTAACCATGCAGGTCCTACCTCGTTCTAGAGCAGACGTCTCGCGCGATCTACGTAAAGCTCACGAACGCAGCCAACATCAGAGGGCGGCGCGCTTCGAGGGACGAGGCGAATCCGCGTCGTTCGGAGCGGCGGTGGCGGCGGCGGCGGTGGTACAGCGACCCGCTGCGGCCGCGACATCAAAGAACGCGAAATCCGCGTCCACCAACGCAAAGGCGCGCCACGGACCGCGAAAGCGCTCAAGGACAGCAACTGCGATACGCAGACCGCACAGTGGGGCAGATACCTTCGAACACAGGTGTCAATCCTCCCCAGCATTTGCGTTGATTGATTGATGTTTCCGGGTACGTAAACTGCTATGGTCATTAGTCCCATTACGGCAGAGAATGTTTTAACCCGGGAGGTGAAGATGTTCCTCTCTCGCTCGAAGGTGAGACCCAGTCTACACATCGGCACATATCGCCCAAGGGGCACTGTCTCAGCCAGAACAAGCTCCAAGCTCCCGAGTAATATCCCGACATGTAAGATATCGTACTGCAAATAAGTATGTTTATGGGTGGGTATTGGCAAAGAATTGGGCAAAGAAGTAGAAATAAAGATCAAGTCCGGTCAATGGCCCGATTGTTAGGGTATTGATGCGGTATTCGCCTGGCGTTGATAAGAGAATCCACGGAAAACTACCGATCAGGCGGTTCACTAGAATTCTCCTTCAGACCACGGCTGAATTAGATCCAGCTGAATAGTCAAAAATCCGCCAGCGCCATCGGTATTCCTAACCCTAAGACCTGGTAAGAGACGCTGCAAAGGAAACTGTAAAGGTTGTCCTGATTTAACTCAGCCGGTCTTTCTATTTAAAATTCGCCAAAGCAACATGACAGTTTTATACCATTTATAAAAAAAAAACATCGACACAATACCACGTAAGAGGATCTCAACTGTCTCAATTTTTGTAAAAGTAAATTCATTAAAGTAGTCACGCGGAAGTCTGAGTGGCGTCAGCTTCCCCACAATTAAATGTTGTTATTATTATTATTTTTATTATTATTATTATTATTATTAAAAGCGCGCCATTTCTGGCTAGGGAATTACATCCTAGATCAGAAAAAAATATATTTAAAACGAAACAATAGACTTTGGAGATCCTAGTACACAGAGAGAAGGCAATCATGCAACACGCGTTACACAGCAATACACTTTGCCATCGTGTATCACTCGAAAAGGAAGTCAAAATAAGGTTTTCGGGTCCCTAACGAAACACAAGTTATCTTTCTTAAGCCTTAATGTGAATGAGACTGAGCCCTTTTTAGAAGTTATACTACATTCCTTGAGGGAATTCCCACCTTGTAGCACGGGTTGTTAAAGACGTTCGAAGTTGCGTTCCGTATCTCTAACACTTTGTCACGATACTTTAATAGTGTTTGCATGTGTCCACTTAGTACCATTTAATCAGATACACAGTCATCAGTATATTAATTAATAATCAACTGTTCGCCGCGCCGATAGTGATCAGGGAGTTTACCGACTAGATTTACAGTAAACTCTAGTCTGGAGTTCTAAGAGTATCCTACAAAGAGAAGATAATGATGTATCCCCGAGGAACATCCTGATTCATTATTTTCGTTGGTACTGACAGAATCTCCACTTTACAATGACCACACTATTCTAGGTAAAATTGAGAAACTGTTTCTTTTCCCACAAATTTGAAATACAAAGATCACCTGAAACACAGGTTGTAATATCATTCTTGATTAATATTGTACAACGCCTTCTTAAGCAGAATTAATAGAAATAAAGAGTAATCTCTGCAAACATTCCTTTGGCAGACTTTCAAATCGTTCCTCGTGTATTCGTAATATATTTATGCTATTATTTTTATTCATGATAACAATAATGAAGAGTGTGTGGAAATTAATCAGCGTAAGAATTCGTTAAAATGATTCGATTTCCCTTATACTAAGAGTACAATAACAAATTTTTCTCATGAATATGTATGCTCCGAAAGATCCGAATGATCAGGTTGAGTTGCAGGAGATTAATTTAACGTGTTCAAATGTAATGAGTAGCAGCACCATTGTAACATATTGTAATCCACTTGTAGGCCATGAAATGGATACCTTTAAGCCACTTAGGAAGGATGATACCCAATTTCGCTGGCTTAATAATGGGGAGAGGCCACGAAACGAGCGTGCAAGGGATGCGGCAAGAAATCATCCAGTAAACCAGATGCGAAAAGTAGCTTCCCACCGGAAAGCACATCAATAGCTAACGGCGGCGCAACATTAGCGCTTCCAACACATTGCTAACGATGTGCTGACGACAGTGGAGACGAAGAATAGAAGAAGAAGATTCTCATCAAGGGGAAGGGTGGTGCGACATCGATAACAAAACGTCGATGTTCGCAAACAAAATTAAAACATGGTTGTTAAAAATACATCGACTAAAAATCATCGTTGTTTTTAGAATGGTTCAGTACCATCTAACAATAAATTCATGAGCATTAAAATTTAATTTGACAGTGTTCGTGTTCATCAATTCGCCGAATAATGATATGAGAAGGGGAAGACCCTACGCCCAGAGCGTATTTGTTAACCACATATCAATGGGCGAAATAAATATGAAGAAAGAGGAAATACAAAGGAATGGAGTTCATTTCGGGCGAGAGAGTTTGGTCGCTGAAAGTAGTACATAGAATGATATTTTGGTTTTGAAACATTGTTACCATGAGTTGCAAGGGTGAATATGAAGGGAGAATTATGAAGGGGAGTAATTATCAAGAGTGATTCCAGATAAATGAGTAAACATCGAAAAGTGGTTCATGGTA
Source organism: Gryllus bimaculatus (assembly GCA_017312745.1). NCBI lineage: Eukaryota > Metazoa > Arthropoda > Insecta > Orthoptera > Gryllidae > Gryllus > Gryllus bimaculatus. The sequence goes on from BOPP01000036.1 coordinate 6,928,673, forward strand.
AGACACATGATGATTTCAGAAGCAAATCACACCACAGCCACTGTGAAAAACTATAAACGTTTGCTGTTGTTGTTGTCGTGGTCTTTTTATAAAACAAATCCATTGATTCGTGAGTAAGTTGTGAGGGCGAAAAGAATCTCGCGAAGTCCACGGGGAAAAACATGCCTATAATTTCTTCGCGCAGTCGCGTACAGACTAGGATGGGCTTGGGATGGCTTGGATCCGTTTGGGTTCGCTTTGCAGCCGAGCTGCCCGCGCAAGCTACACGAGCGGCGGCGGGGCTTCGCAAAAGCTCGGGAGTTAAGAGAGCCCCATTTGCATCCGCACCCGAGCCAATCGCACGCTCCAATTAAGAGCCCTTGCGGCACCGACCGATGCGCAAAGCGGCACGCGCCGGGCAGCGGGGGCGGCTGCAAC
>BOPP01000036.1:6936234-6965026 GCA_017312745.1 Gryllus bimaculatus
CTAAGCTCAGACAGATGACTGAGGAAAAGAGTTACTTGCATACCCCCACGCAACTGTGACTATCAGTCGCATACTTACGTTTTCCGTGTATACTTCAGACATATTTTACATGGATTGTTGGGGAAGTTCCTATTTCTCTCCTCTTTTCTTTGGTAACATACAGTAAGATTTAAAATAAGTATGTTTAACCAGAAATCAGCTTGTTCAGTTAGTAAATTTGGAGACCATTGTTTTAGATCTAGTGCGATTCTACGACCATACTACGTTATAACTATAAGAAATCAAACAAACACCTCGTCTTAAGATCGGAATAAGGGCAGAACGAGGGAAAACATTTCACGGGGGTCCGAGGACCGTTACTTAAAGTCTGCTTCGGAATCTGTCTGGAATTGTTTGAAAGAAACCAATTAAACGATCTATCAATCAGGTAGTCTGATGAAATTTCATTATGCGTTGGTGGGTGTTGACCCACCTGTTTTGGGTGCCGAAAATCAATTAAAATCAAGATTCGATCGTAGAGTCTCCGACTCTTCAGTGCTTGTCACGAATATGGAGTCACGAATATGTCACAAAATTGGAGATACCTTAAGGGAAAACCTTGCAAGACGACGCGCAAGTCGGAGACGGGGCTCTCGTTCTAAATATGAAGGAACACCGTCACCTCCCGCGATACACCTTGCACTACACGTACGGGACTAGTGACCACAGCAGTTGACGGGCACGGATACACACACACACACAAAAACTCAATCAATCGAAGTGAGGTCCACTGCTCTCGTAACCTCTCCCTTGCCGTCTCCACTGATTGCAATATACCGGCAAACTACCAGCGAGGACTCCCAGGGCTGGGTGCGGCCGCCCCCGAAGTCGGAGGCAGCGCGCCCCACGGGACAGCGCGGAACGAAGCGACGACATCGGAAGGCCGGGGCGCGCGGCGGAACTCTGCTAACCGAGTTACGGCGAGATGAACGCTGCAGACGCGAGTTTGGCACGACGCGACGCAGCCAAGCGACATGGCCTCCCAGCCGCCCACTCGGCTCCTGCGCGGCCGGGGAGACGTTTCCTGGGCCGTTGCTTACTCGTCACGCGAAATACCTTTGACTCGCGTGAATAAGCTGAGAATCGGGAACATTAAAAAAAATACCAGAGAAACATTCACTCGACCGAGATCGTTAAAGCAGTAGTGTCGTGGCGCTCTCGGACCGAAGGATCGCGGGTTCGAGTCCCGACTCAGCATGTTTTACAGTCGCCAGACCTTAACTTATTTGAAAAAAATTTTCCCGCGCCCCCCGGTGAGTGGCCCCGGTTAGAGGGCGAGAGGGGCTATCTGGAGGGGGAAGTTCCCAAGTTTTTTTCCCTTCCAGATTCAGTTGCCATCACTGCTGTGCAGGCATGAGGCCAGCGGGCCTTCGCAATCGAGAGCATTCTTTTCTAACGCCACATTATATACTCACCGCGCGGGAATTTTTTCAAATAAGTAAGTTTCTCTGGCGCACCCTGTACTTGTGTTCGTACTTTCACCCCCTATCATCGCCATATGTCATCTTCACAGTAACCTTACCGTTAAATGCGATAGTGGTCGCAATGATCTAGATGTTGATATGATCTTAAATAACAAAATAAAATAAAATAAAAAAGTCTGTCGACAGGAAATAGTGAAGTTTCGGTTATAGTGAAGTGAAGTCACTGGCACCGATCCACATACGTAGTAACTAGTAGGCGCTAGAATACTAGAATATAGTGAACTCTGAATATTCTTTACCATGACCAAAGTACATACATCTTCCAAGAATTAATTTTGTCACACTACCACGCAGTCATACAACCGCATTGCAGGTAGTGATTATTATCAGTTACTTTTGTAATACTTATATTAAATTAATGAGACTGAGGGAACCCTGCCACTGAGGGAATTGCTTTAATTAATTAGTAAAATTTCAGGACAGATTGACCACGTCATGGACTCAGACCACAAGTTGAAAACAAGAAAAATCAGACAGGTAGAACATCGTAACTGTTGCGGTTGGGTCTTTAAGAACAATTGAAACTAGTATGACGACGAACAGGATACAATAATTAAAAATGTGCTCAAACGGTGCCAGAGGCATTGAAGGGTATTAAGACTACATAGATGTTTAGAGTATGAGAACAAGGTAGAATAAAGTGTGAACAAATCGCGAAGATACAGATTGTTTTGGATTTGTCGCGATTAGATATTTACTGTAACTCAGAAATAATAAACGAAATCATTGTTGAGAAATTGTGTCATATTTTGGGGTCGACTTTTGAGGGGACATGTATGATTTGCAGGGGCATACGTGTTTGAGTGCAGGTGGGGACACATGCCGTAATGGCGGGAGACAGGTGGGGGATAGTCTGGGACAGGTGGAGCCCGAGCTCTTATTTTATTGTTTACCTTATCCACTTTAAATGAAGGAAGGAAAAATGATGGAAAGTCGGGTCAACTTTTGAAATGAAAATATACGTAGATCACTTTCTCATTTTCATTTCCTGACACTTCATACTGTATTTTTCAAAATATTTCACTTCATACGATGCATTTAAAGAGTTTTTGAGGTAGCATATATACAGTCAGGTGAGATTGACAATACTGTGATGAACGTCTGTGTGAAAGGACCTGTAATGAGAATTATAAATGGAAATGTTCTAAACGTGAGTACGTTCATCTGTTATTCCTTGCATCACATGAATTATTAAACACGTGTTCGAGCACCAGAAGCTGAAGGCCGCGAGACAAACTGCGCCCTCAGTGCCGGCACCAGCATTCCGGTGCATTGTGTTGATCTGACAGGCGCATCGTTCGACAGGACCGCCGGCTTCACGCGACCGCTCAAGCGCTCAAACACACCACCCCGACCTATCTACATTCATCAGCCGCACCACGACCATCTGTTAGTCAGACGCTCTGCTTCGGCAGTCGACTCTGATCAGAGATTTCGACTAGTGTCAAACAACCAGGAGTTCACGAGCGAGTTAATTCCTCAACTTCGAGCTTGTGGACATCGCCCAAACAGTCCTCAAATACATTCCAATGTATTCCTAAACCAGAGAAAAGATACCTTTCAAAACCAAGAAGAGGTTAATGAGATCGTCCAATCACTACTTTTCCGAATCCGACCTGGAAACTGTTGTGGAATGTCCGATAAACGGGACATGTCAGTTCGGAGAGTCGGATCGCGTCGGACTGTGCCGCAGAGTCGGTTTGAGGCGGGGAGTCGGGTCGTGTCGTAGGGTCGGTTCGTGTCAGGAATTCGAATCGTGTCGGGGAGTCGAATCGTGTCGGAGAGTCGCATTGTGCTGGAGGGTCGGATTGTGTCGCAGAGTCGGTTCGTGTCGGGGAGTCGAACCATGTGGGAGAGTCGGATAGTTTCGGAAAGATGAGTGAACATCAGCGATTCACTGAGTTCGAACCCGAACTCTCGAGCGTCTACTTGAACACAGCCCACAAAGTAATGGTGTGTTTTTAATGTAAAACCTGAATTTATAAGCAAACAAAACTTGTACACCAGAACACAAACTAGTACAATAACAGTATAAAGGCGCTGATTTGACAATTTGATCAACAAAGGCAGCGCGGTGGTGGGAGGACGGTAAGGGCTACAGCGAGGATGAGGGCGAGGTCGGTGGAGATTTTTTGAAACCCAAACAGGCGCGTGACGGCAACGTCGCGTTCATTAGACACGTATTTGGAAGACAAATATTGACGCCGCCGCTGCTACTGCTGCTTCCACTGCCGAACTGGCTCTCGGCGCGAGAGTTGGGCCATGCGGCCGACGGCGACGCAACGGAGGTGGCGGACGGGGCCTTGGCCGACGTGATGTTCCAAGGGGCGTTGGCGCGGCACGTGTCATGCGTGTCAGGTGCGGGTTAGGAAATAGGTCTCGAATTACACGTGTGAATTCACTCACTATTCGTAAAGAAATAATCTGCTTGGCACAATATGTGCTACGTTATACCGGTACGTACTAACGTTTGATTCATTAATGGTTCTCGAATGTTATACTGTTATTGCAATAGCTGTTTGATATCCACCCCTCTTAACTGCCAATGTTTTGGGCACCAAATGATAATAATGTCTGTAAATCAGATAAATTACAAACTCATATAATGGGACTAACCCTCAAACCTAATATTGGCTCCAATTCTAATCTTCTTTAACTCATATTAAGCGAAAAGAATCTGTGAAATGGTGTTTGTCACAACTGTTCAGCGCCAACCAATTAAAGACAATCGTCTGCAGTATGTGTTTGATGATTACTAAGTTATGTTTGGTTGCTTGTTTACAATTTCAGAGAAGCTAATGAATGTATTCAAAATTAAGAACTTGTAGTTCAGCATCACTTTCCAACGGCAGGCAAGAGTTAATTGTTTTATACTGCATAAAAAATAGACAATAAGTATTTTATTCATTATCTCGACTTCGTACAGAGTGCATCACATTACAAGGTACAAATATTTTTCATTAATAGGATTAAGGCAGTGTTTGTGACTATAATTCTTACTGGACATTATTTTTACGAAGAATTCAATTCAGAATGAACTTCGGCATAGTAGGCAATTATTTATTTCAAATATCATTATTAATGGAGGAAGTATTCATTGACTGCACATGAACGAAGATTTTGTAATTTTAGTACGAGAGAAAAAATGCTGCATAATTATAAGTTAGCACATGTATATTTCTCTTTGAAATGCTAAAAATGTCCCTATTTAATTTGACATAAATATCAATTCTCTCGTTTTGTTTACATGTTCATAATATAAATAGGTGTACAATCGCATAATTTCGGGTAGTTAAAACACCAATGGTTGTTAAGAGGTAAAAGAGCCTGCCGACAAGGAAATCTTGTTTTACTCTCCTCACTAAATGGATCCTCCACTACAGCACATGCAGCTTGTTAAGAATGAAGGAAGAAACATCGCTGTTTATTTTCGGCAAATAGCATATTGCTAGTGTTTTAGGGTGCCTGCAATGAAAGCACATTATATAGTTAACGATCTGCGTGTGGTAATATATCAAGCAAAGTAAACACCCCCAAGCTTTCCGGTCAACTTATTCTCTTTTCATTACCACAAGTTCTAAAGAATAATCAGAAACTATTTCAGAACCTGTCGCAAGCTTATCAACAATTTTCAAGTATTTTAGAGTTAATTTTACTTTGTTAATATAAACAATGGTGCAATACCCAATGAAGAGTTGTTCTGCCGACTTCGACAACCGTTGACTGCCGCAGATCTAATAATATTGCTTCTGGGCATGAATTCGATTATAAACATATCGCTAGAATAGCATACCAACGAACGAAGGTATTATTAGAGCAACTAACGTCTCTACAATTATTTAGAACAAGAGGTGGTAGCGGTTAACAAGCTTTCTTTCCAAATGAAGGAGCACGAAGAACTGTGACCCCAATCAATGGTTTCAAACAAGCGAACTGTGGCCTCTGTAGAACAATAATTACATTAATAAAAACAACAATAATAGTAATAATAACAATAACAACAATCATAAAGAATCCTTCTTCTTTGAGGATCTATTCACACACACACAAACACGACAGTATCAACTATTGCTTGCCAAGCTCATTTTTTTAATGAATACCAAACATACCTATACCAGAAGCATTTGGCACTTAGAACTGAGGATGGTTCATCCTACAACGTTACAAAAATCTTCTATCAACACCCTTGAAAGGCAGAAATGCAGAACAGGGAGAAATACAATTAAAAAAAGCATCTATCCAGGATTTTCCCAACCTTGCTATGTTTTTCAAGCATCTACAATTATCCCAAAATATCTATGATTAAAGGATTCTGAACTTATTTTTATGACCATACCTTTGTTGTTTGTACTGATCTGTTGTAGTGTTCATGTCCAATTTGTCCAATCATTAACACATTTTTTAAAATTCCTTTCCTTGTAACATCTGCAACTGAAGTAACCAGAAGAATTTCTGCATTCTGGCACCGTCTCTCATTTCTCTAAGTTTTGATCCAGTTTTCATTAAAGTGAGTCAGACTACTTTCTTAAAAAATATTAATTTTATCTCCGGCGAGTTTATTTTTCTCTCGGGTAAACCAAATTGTGCCGTTTAAATGATGAACATTTAAATATTCTTGTCTACCCCTGTTTCTTAGTTTAATAAAATAATATATCCTAAAACAGCAACAAATTATTTACTTGTTCAATCTCCACTCTTATATTTTAAGAATTTCTACATATTAATAATACTGTCAGCACACAACCTCAAATTATTTTAAGACGTCCATGGTACATGGTGTCCTACTGATTGCGCGCTTGAGAGTCGATGCAACGCAACCGCCACGAGGCTGCAGTGAAGTTCAAAAGCCTGCGGCAGCTGTTCGCGTGTTGACAGAGCAACACGAGTGCGCTACGGGAGCAGCGCAGGCGGACGGGCGGGCGGCGCGAGGTGCTGCGAGCTCTTCAGGCATGTTTGGGAAGCTCCGTCTCAACAAGCGACGAGCGCTTCGTTAGCTGCAGGTAAAAGGCTCGCTCCACGGGAGCTGAGTGTTTGGGGATTCCCGAGAGAAGGATGAACGATCGGCAAGTATGATGGGTATGTGGTGTAAAGGATGGCTGACGCCTCACGTCTCTTCTATCCTGCTTCCTCTAGTGCCGTAGAGATAACGGAATGTTGGCGAGAATTACACAGAACAGATGCTTGGCATTCCAAGAGAGTTATGAAATAATGAATTGTGATTTTAGGTGATTTAGTGGTTATAGGTTATCGTTTGCTGCCGGCCACTAATTGCAGTGTTTCCAACTTGTAGAAAAATGATCGTTTCGTAGAATAATTTTTAATTTTTTTGGGTAATGTGCATGGGATAATATCCTTCTTGTAAGGTTTTTCCAATTAAGACATCTATTTTAATACAACTTTATCAGAATGGCACAGTATGTTTTCGAATAGGCGCTTGCCAATGAAAAGAGTCTTCATGATTACCCCAGGTAGCTTCTACTATCGATCTTTCTTCCTATACCTCTGTGGCCGGCTTCAGACTACTGATTACTCCCATAAGACTTCCTTTAAGATTCTTCAAACAGACGTTTCTAATATTTTTATTACGGGACTTCGTAATACGGTAAAACACAGAGCTCCTTAAGATAACATTTCGTCCCTGGCCACATTGGTCCACCGGGATGTAAACCCTGGAACCTAGACATGGATGGCAAATCTGGATGAACACTACTATTGGTCACCCGGGTTTAACAACCAAAGAATAAAATATAGAAACAGTGAATGGTGGAAATATAAGACATACTAACTTGAGAATTGAAATGCAAAGGCGTCTTCTGAGGCCGCCATAGTAGAATGATTTTGTTCCGAAACCGATAATTTCCACTCCATGACACCAAAATTTCTCCTCAAGGGCGTGGCAACACTGTCAGTGTTGCTCACTCAGCAGAGTACATAAACGCGCGAGGAAAAGCACGCAATGCTAATGCTACATCGGTCGACATCCCTGATCCATGCTTCCAATCCACAAGTCTAGTAACATTGATGCCCAGCTCTATTACGATCCGTCTATTACGCTTTCAAGATTTTCTTTATTACAATTAAAAACGAATTATTTGATTTGTTCTCGTCAAATGTGAGCTCTATTCGTGGAGAGAGAAAACTATTTTATCTCCAGAATAATCAAATAACATGGCATTCTTTCACATACCCCCTTAATTTAATATTTCAGTTTTTCTTGAAGGTACGAAACATTTCCGTTGAAAGAAATTAGATCACAAATAAAAATTAAGAACTAGGTAAAATTATACATAAAGCAAGTATTTTGTTTTGCTTTTCATTCAAACACAATTTTCCTCATAAGACCGCCCCTAGTAGGTAAAGTCTTAAAATCGTATACCTTGCTAGAAAGTTTTTAGTGACAAATAGTTCGTTAGGAGGTTTAAAATAGAGGCTAAATAGGTCGAGAGGCAAGTCACAATATTGAACCAGATCAATTGGAAAGTTTATCCAAGTACTAGAAACACAATAGATTTTTTATGTATTCAACGCCATCATTCACTACACAATTTCTTGCAAAAGAAGTTACAGAAACGATCATGCAGTGCAGTTTTAAGAGCAAGGCCTACTAAATGTTCAGTGAAATAGGGTAGAGGTTACGCGGGAAGTGGAGCGACACGCAGGAGCTATAAATGCACAGGTTACAATAGGTTCACTGCTGCAGACGTGTCTGTAGGTATTCGAGGGGGCAAAGAAGCTATGACCCGAGGAATGGAACGCGACCCTGCAAACAGTGCACACCTTATGCACCTTAAGAAAGAGAGGAGAAAGACAGAAGACCGAGAATGAATGGAGAGAGAGAGAGGAAGGAGAGAGAGGAAGAGAGAGAGAGAGAGAGAGAGAAGGAGAGAGAGAGAGAGAGGAAGAGAGAGAGCGAAGAGAGAGAGGGAAGAGAGAGAGGAAGAGAGAGAGGAAGAGAGAGAGGAAGAGAGAGAAGGAGAGAGAGAGAGAGAGAGAGGAGAGAGAGAGAGTAGAGAGAGAGAGAGAGATAATGATTCATGAACTATTGTTCTCGAAAGATAAACAACCTCTTCTTTGTACCAAATTGTTCATGTCGCGTCGCTTAAAACAGTCGCTGTGAATTGGTGACTGCAAAGATTCTTGTAATCAATATGTTGTAAAAGTCAGTTCCCAAATTCGTATTACTCTTCACCGACGTCAATAAAGTAATGAGTATAATTACTTACAATAATTACAATTGTAAAAGTATTGGCGTTCACTAACCTGAAAATAACTATTGTATAGACAAGAAGTCTTCAGTTTTGTTTGGATAAACATCTTTAGGGGACAGTACATTAGATAACAAAGTTGTTAACCTGCTTCTTGATATAGTAGGTCATCGTTCACTAGAATCTTGAAGGATAAAAAAAACTTCAAGAGTTATAATATTTTCAGGTAATGCGGTTTTAGTTGCAAAATTCCACAGGTATTAGAATGACGATACAGTCATGAACAACACTCGATATCACAAGGATTTCAAATAATAATAATAAATTCATAATGCTTAATGACATTGAATGCATAATGCCAGCTTCCGAGGTTTACTTATACTACATTGGAAATTAATTATAGTTTGAAATCGTGCAAAACAACAAAAAAACAAAAAACAATTGGTTATATTTTCATACAATTTAATAACGATACTTGTGGAGTGATTTTTGAACAATAAAAACAAACTGAAAACTGCAATGCTGGAACGAAACATTTTTCAAGCAATACCATTAAACAATTTGCTCATCCATGCAGAACCCGCTCGCGCTTTGTACATAACTCACCCATTGCAAAGTATTATAAAGCTACTTCCAAATATTTTAATTAATTATGTACAATATTCCTTAACGATTTTCAAATATTCCGTATTCTCTTATGAGTCCAAACGCGAAGACCCACAGGAATCCCAAGGTGCAATGTTAAAATTTATTGTGTTTATTATAATTAAAAATATACGACACTTTTGTGTTTTATCACTGTGACTTTTTAATTGGCATCCGGTCTACGTTCCCTAATGTTTCACCAATTTCATTTTTTACGTGTTTTTTTGTTTTAATTGACTGTTTCTTTGTCATTTTCATGAACTTGAAAAGGGATCGCAAACTGCATCCGAAACGCGGTGGTATTTTTAATTGGAATATAACGTAATATCAACATCCACCAACACCTGTTATCGACGAATTAACCACCCCCGACCAATTTGTTAATAACAAATCAATCTACTGGTTTTGGAGTACATCGTAAGTAAAACATAAGTGGACGTACCGCGAGAGATGGCTCAGGGTATCAACTGATTGCACTGCATGCTCTGACCGGGAGGTCCTAGGTACGAGTCCCGATGGTGGCAGGATTTTCGATTTTCGAGTTTTCCGTGGTTTCTCCGATCAACACGAAGCGAATGCCGGAGCAGTACCCTACCAAACGTGCCACGGAACGCGCGCGCTGTATCCTATCTCTTCTTTGTACTATCCTCTTCCCTTACACACACACTTACCCTAACACTCACTACACTACCACGCAGGTCGGGAGCTTAGAGCTTGTCCCAGCTGGGGCGATGCCACGCGGGTGGGAGATATCTGGTTGGGGAAAACACCGCAAGCCAACGGTAGATCGACACCGGTTCTCACCATACAGCAAAGATAATATCACCGCCACCTCCCGAGCAACTATACAGCACTACACTTACGGGACTAATGATCCTGGTAGTTGACGTGCCCGGAATCACTAAAACAATCAATCAAACCAAGTGTCCGTTCCTGCCGTCTGTGGCGCACGCGGCCCGCGATGAACAACGAGCATAACAAGAGAAGCGGGCGCACGGGAGGGGGCGCTGGCGCTGGGCGGTGGGTGGCGGTTGCCCTGCTGCTCGTGCTGCGTAAACAAGAACGACGGCTTTCGCGCGGCGGACGCTGGGTCATTGTCTCGCGACGGCCGCCATCTCGTCACGCAGACGCTAAGGGCCTGGCGCCGCCCCGTCCCCCCGCTGCCCTGGGGCCAGAGACGCGCAGATTGAGACGGCAGGGAAAGGGGAGGGGGAGAGGGAGGGGAGGGGAGGGTTCGGAGGAGGTGGAGGATGAAGTCGGGAATCAAAGATGGGAATGAAAAAGAAAGGGCGAACAGAAGGAGAGAAGATAATGAAGAGATGACACCGGGAAGGACTGAGAAATTAAGAGTGATAAGAGTAAGAATGAAAGAATCGAATTGGATGATGTTGAGAAGAAGATAATTCATAGAGAAAGGACTAAGAACAAGGGCCGAGAGCAGGAAAAAGCAAGAGTGAAGGTTGAGGAGTGGGAGTGGCTGAGATGAGATAGGTAGGAAAGGACGTGGATGCGAAGAGGAGAAACGAGAGAGATAAATGGGGAATAACAATTCGGGGCAAGAGGTGAGAAGTGAAATAGCAAGATGAAACAGGTTAGAAGACGAGGTATAAAATGAGGAGAGAGTACTAGAGACGAAAGAGGAGAAATAATATGAGAAAGGTTGAAAAGCAGGAGGACGAGATTCATGAAAGGAAGAAAATTAACGATAGAAAAAGAGGAAAGAATTTAAGGAGAGGAAAAAGGTACCGTACTGGTTGAAACTCAGTTGTAAAAGAAGATACAATTGTGGGCACAGTGACGCAAATAAATATCGTAGAGGATTCAGCCAATCAATATATGATAAAATGTATATACGTAATATTTTTTACATATAATTTGGCAACAACGAAAGAGTTGTGATACGCGAAAATCAGTCATATTTTTTCATTGTAATTAAGCGGCAAACCCTTGAATCAATGGCTCATTAAAAAACACACTGCCGAGAACAATAACGGCCTCGACCCATGTCAAGAGGTTAGGTAACAATAGTGGATAATAGCAATCCTGGTGAACACAAATGATTTCCTGAAATGTTAATAGAAGCTAATCCGTGTACTTTGAACTCAGATACAAAAAGAACTTAACTGAAGATTACAAACATTCTTTTGCAAGAATGAAGACAATGGTTTAATAATAGAGTAAATTTTCCAACAAAAAGCAATATTATTAATTTAACATGATTCATTTTGCCAATTGCCTTCGATTCAATTTTCCTATCATAGTAACTGATGACTCTCCATCAGTTTCCACATATAACATTTCACAGTGTATCTTACATTTTTCGTTCGGGGCGCATCCCCAATTAAGCAACAACCCCTTCGCCAGCATCCTGAGCATTAATCGTGAACAGCAGGGCTTCCAGACAGTTGACACATTTACCGCATCGCGACGGGCGCAAATGACACGTGACCGTTTGCGCTCCCCGCGCGCCGCCATGCGTCATCCGGAGGAATTAAAATACTCGGCCTGTCAGCCCGCTCCGGAGCTTCCGGGGCGCTTTGGAAGCCCTTCGAGGAGCTGAGGCAGCTGCCGGGGCGGCTGCAGAGGGTACGACGAACAACAGAAATACGACTTCGCTGTAATGAATGTCTTGGGAAAACGGCAGTGGTGACCGATAACTGTTGTTTAACTGGTACACTGAGCAAAATACTTTTTTGCAGCCAACAGATTCCTGTAGTATGCTGCTTACTGCTCGTTAGTAAAAATCAGCACGAACTGGTATTCTGTTTGTTGTATAATTAACATGGATGCAAATTATATAATTGCACACACAATTCATCGAATCAGGAATCTGTTCAATCCAGAATTTCCTTTTTTATACAAACACGTTCATTCCAGTGTTGATAATGTTATATCGAGTTATGTAGCGTAACGTTGCGTAGAGTAACGAATCATACATACATTTTCCTCAGTGTCCGATATGACACAAGCGGGTCTTTGTTTAAAAACTAACAGAATAGCAGCGCATACTTTTATTTCAGGCTAAGATGTTTTGTAGAATGTCAAGCTATACAGCACTAATAAATTCAGTTAATTTAATGAGTTATCTAAAAATTGGAATGTTTGGATGTTACCATTTGCCCAAATTTATAATACATACACACATACATACAATAATAAAGAAGTTATTAAAAAGAATTGAAGCAGAAAAAACGCAATTTCTTTGCTTACTGCTTTTGTAAGATTGTAGTTCCACAATATATCATGGTTCTTACGTAATGTGATTTTTTCGTTCTTCCCTACATCATTAGATTTAGTATATCATTCCTCTCTGAATATTTACTGAATGGTGTTGCTAGCACAATGCCTGAACACTTTGTAAAATGTCCTTGTTGTTGCTACATAATATTTAAAATGTAATAATGATAAATTGTTTTCGAATATATTTTATCAGCGATATCCACTCAATTGAAGAAACGGATTATATTATGAAATGGGTATATTTTATTAGATCTGCTTACGTAAGTTTCAATCCATAAATTTCCGCAATCAAACAGTGCCTTTCAGGATAAAACAATAACAGTGACATTGTAGGAGTGAATCATCTCTCTAACCACATCAGTTTAATTCCTGCACTTACAGATTGGTTAGGCAGTATTTTCATTCAGCTCACGGCACTTCCATTCCGGCACTTCCAGAGCCAGAGAATAAGGCTTAACCTGGCATATCTCTGTCAGTACTAGCATATTTTCAACGAGAAAAAGTGTCTCAATCAAATTATTGCGTCATTGCGGTTAAAAATCCCTCAGTCCGATTATTGCGATATTGCCATGCATGTTTCTATAAATATAATTACCCCAAAATTGTTGTTATAAAATGTGCAAAAAAGATTTAATAAAACATGGCGAGTTTTAAAACTTTCGCTTCGAAATAATCGTCAATCCGAACTTGTTTCTCCTACTTATGACATGAGACCTAACTTCCCAACACCATAATTTGTTGCAATAATAATCTACTAATAATAAATGGTCAAACCCTTAAGTTTATTAGGTACTGCAAGATTTGTAGAGTTTAGCCAAACAAGAACATTTTATTTAAGAGACAAAAATTATGAGTTATTTCATTATTAAAATAAACGCATAATACATTGTCGCGAGATACGACACATATCCCTGAAGCTTCCAAACTGTAAGAACGGATACAGCATCTACATAAAATCAGATCACCAAATACGCGCAAAAATAAAAGCAATAGGGAAATAAAAAATAAAATAAAAAAAGAAAAAAACTGTTATGTATCTTGAAATTCCACATTCCACATTAGCCCTTCGCTCCAACGCATACACACAACGCTTCCGATCAGCTTCCTCTCTCCCCACGCCGCGTAAAAGGAGCACCCACATGAACGTCGAGTGCCCAGCGCGCTGGACGAAGGCCCGTCAGCGAGCGGCCACAGCCCGGGGAAGGGGCGGCTGCCAGACCTCCCACGCGGAGAAAGGAGGGCGAGAGGGTCACAGGCGGGCGAGGGGGCGGGCGCCCCTCCCCTTTTCTCGCCCTCGTCGACTCCGCTACTCTTCCGGTGGCCACCGTCGCTCTCGCTTGACGTGCATTCTCGAAGTGTGGAACGTCCTCTTGAGCCACAATGTCAGAAATGGCATTAAATTTAATGCAGATTAATGTATTGCGCATGAAAGTTAATGTAACCACGTACATTAAAAAGAGCTTAATATATTTGCAAATGAAATTTAAAGCACAAGTTGAAATCAGTGTAGATTTAATGAAGAGGTTCTCCCGTTTCCCCTGCCTGTCCTCGTTCGTATCGTATATTCATATTCACCAGTCCATCAAGATTATTCATTCATTCCTTCCAGATGCGAGTACAAATCTTTGATTCTTGCATCTTAATGTACATGTGTACATTAAATTTAAAGTGCGTACATGATAATTACTTTAAAGGACATTTCATTAAAGTGATGCGGACATTTATGACAGTGCAGAGCTTCTGTTGTATGCGTTCAACGTGTCTCGAAGTTATCCAAATACCAGCGCTCAACTCGCAAAGAAATCTAAACAGTAAGAGCTACAGAGATCAATTAATACATGGTCGCAGTGAATTCTCGCGCACCGTCGCATTCTACGCCCTAAACAATACTGATATGATCTGTAAATCTATTGGTCACTTTCTCCATTTACCATTTCATCACTCTATTCCTTCGCGTTTCCCCCAGCAATGCTGCTGTGTCTACCAGGGCTCTGGGTTCTCCGCATAAAACAATGCCTATTGGAAGTGTTTTTCATTGTGTCTTTCCGTTTCTCCCTTTCTCACATATTCCCGCCTCCTTTTCCCCTCTCATTTTTCTCTTCTCTACCCCTTCCTTTTCCTTTTCATCCGTTCTCATCTGACTCTTCACATCATCCCAATTTCCTCGTCCTCTCCTTTCCTCTTTTCTCCTTTCCTTCCTCTCTCCTTCTCTTGTTCCCTTTCATATTTCCCTTCCCCATCACCTCGCTCGTTTCTTTCTCCTCCTTCCCCTCTCAGTCTTGCAACTCTAGTTCCTCTTTCTTTTGTTCCACCTCCTTGCCTCCCCCCCACTTCCTCCCTTTCATCGACATCTTTCTCCACTTTAATTTCATCAACCCCTACCTCTTCTCCCCCTCCTCTTTTTCCCTTCTCCCCCATCCTCCGACGTGGTCGCCGCCGCTTCTGCCGACCGCCCGACCGCCGCGCCCTTTCGGACTCCCCCTCCCGCAGTCTCGTTCCGCCTGTTAAAGAGCCCTAAATTCAAATTCCGAGGCCCCGCTCGCCCACTCGCCCGGCGCCGGAGGCCCTGCGGTGTGAACACAGGGCTGCACTTGCCCGCCACGGACCACCCACTTCTCCGAGCGCCCATAATTCGATGCGATGAACAGAACCTCGACGCGGCGGAGTGCGGCTCGGCTGCGCGGATGCAGAGCCGTGGCCGGCCCCCTCTCCGCGAATTTCGCTCCCGGTATTCCAAATAACAATAGGGATTTAAGATTTACAAAGGTTATTTTTAAAAATGTTTCACAAACCATTTACTTTGCTCGCGGTTTATTACTGCCTATTACGATAATTTTCGCACTAGAAAAATTCCCTAATTATTTTGAATTGTAAATTTTGATAACTCCTTAAACACTTTAGAAAAAAACATGATGAACATGACCCATCAGAATCTATTCTTAATACAAAATTACGGCTAATTCTAATATCAATAATGCCAATTACCGTGTATTTGAATCTCTGGCATTTCGAGGTTAATACCGTTTTCATCTAATGTATACCATTTTCTCGCATATATTTTATTAAATAATCATACGTGAATCAATTATCAGCGCAAATTTATCAGCATTTCAAAATATGGGAAATTAACGGCAATGATATTTCCAACAGCAAATACATAAATAACGTGTATAAATATTTTGAGTTAACTTTTTATGATTCATTAACAATCTTCATTACGCTTGGTTATCCACAAAACAGTATCCTTATACGCTATACTCAATATACATACAGCAAATGGTGGGAGCCCCGAACAGATCATACAGGAATGGAAATCGGAAAACATATTTTCCGAGTCATTTACAAATTTCCATGGCCAATTAGAGAATAATGAATTGCTGCGGCAGAAACGGACGAACGCATAGATTCCCCTCGCGAAGGCCCCCCGACCGCAGCGCAGCTGCCAACCAGGTGGCGCGGCCGGGCGTGGGTCTCTGCCAGGATCCGGGGCCGAGAAGGAAACCCATGTGAGAGCGTAGGCTTCCGCGGCAGGAGTCTGTATTTACTAGGCTGTCCGGGTAATGCATTACGCCCTGAGGAAGGTCGCAGAATGGCGACCGAAACGTCGGCACCTTCGCCATGGAGGCGGCGTCACCCGGACAGCCTAGTAAATATGGAAACCCATGGGTCGGCACGCACGGAACGGTCACCGGCAAGTTTGACAGCGCGGAGGAGAGACGTCATTGATGCTGAGCTGTATTGTGCACGTACCTTATCGTAATATTATTGCATTTAATTTGTTTTGTTTTGTGTTTCTGCTGAAGATGTTATACTTAAAGTATATGCTATTTATAACTATTTGGCACTAAAAAATCCATGAAGGACTGTGAGTGCACAGAATCTTCGTATGACTTTAAGAATGTGTCAACTTATTTGTCTAAACAGATTGAAAATAAAAATATATTTAAAAATAATTTTTAAAGTGATTAGGACGGTGGTTAATGAAAAGGAAAGAGCCGCAGGAGAGTCAGAGACAAAAGAATAAGAGAAAAAGCATAAGATAATTCGAAAAGGTAAGGGACCACATAGTTGATTGCCGTATTCGGACGATTTGCCAGACTTCACCGTGACCTTCTGCCTGAACTACTAGGTACACAAGGATCTACTAGGTAAACAAGAACGCCGATTGTACTCACGACACAAAGATAATTAGGCGACAGAATGCTTGGGATGATTGTCAAAATGTTTCGTTTGCGGCAGATAGAATAGCTACATGTAACTCACATGTTAAAAGGGGCAGCCAAGGGGCAGGCAAGGGACATCTCATTGTAACGGAAGAAGTGATCCTCATACGAAGGAAACGAACAGTGATGGACAATAAAATAAGAGAAATAATAAAATAAAATAGTAGGAACCAAAGAGTGGCAAGAAGAGGAATGGTATAGGAATGTGCTACACGAAGGAATGGGGGCTTGAAAGAAGACAGGAAGGAAGAGCAGGAGAGGCGGAAGATGGGAAGAAAGAGAGAACAGAGGAAAACAGTGAAGAAGGGGCAGAGAATGAGAGGACAAAGAGTGTAATGATAAAGGAGGAATTAGAAATGAGAGATAGGGATAAAAGGAAGATGGGAGGAAAGAGAAAAGATCGTACGAAGAGAACCATATACGGCAAGAGGGAGGGGAGTGGGAGAGATGATGGTAGGGTGCAAGAGGGGTGAGGGCGGCTGCGTTCTCATGCGGGCACCTCATTTGCAGGCCGACGACAGCCCACGGAGGAAGCTGGCGGAAGCGGGAGGGCGTCAACAAATAGCCCTTTTGCCCTCTCTCCACGCCCGTCTAAAATTCATTTCAAAATGCCCCGATTTCTCTTTCAAATTTTTCGGGCTGACTGGGATTCTTGACTAACTTTGGAGGCACCATGGCCTGACATGTTTCGCAATGTTTAGGTCGTGAAACGGTGGAAAATTACGTGTTTTCATTGAATTGAAGGTGTACGCCGACTGTAGTCTACAACCCGATTTTAAAAAAATGTACGACCAGTCAAGCTAAAAGCCACATTATTAAATCGTAACTCATGTAATTAATAATAATTGGTAACATTTCTTATGTTTAAACCTTCCACTTCATCAATATCAATCAAAATATCAGGATTGATTTGTCAAAATCAATCCTGATATTTCAAAACCTGTTGCGAGGTTTGCTCCAACATAAGATGATTTCTCATATTTCTCGTGACCTTTTATGTTCATCCCAATTATGTGTTTATCCACTCCTGGTAATGTATCTTCGTATATGTATGTTGACATTTATAACGCTACTTTATTAGGAATGTCATTCGATCGTAGGATTAATATTTTCTGCCCATTGAATTTCATTCAATTACGAGTCTTCATACAGAGCGCAATTAATGAAATCGTTGACATTTTTAATACATGAGTAGCAATTTGCAAGTGAACCAACAAGAATGATAATTTTAAGCGAGTGTAACGTCGCATATTTATCACTGTATGCTGACTTACTGCAGTAGTTTCTCAACAGGCAATGACTCAAAGGCAATTTGAAAGACTTGATTCATTGATGTATTTACATTTTTCAAAGGGGATAAAACCTATTAACTTTGCTACTAATAACTTTGATCCTCAAATGGCATTGAAAACAATGCATTGCAAACGTCAAACTACCAACTTACAGCAAAAAAACACAACTAATTTGTAAGTCGTATTTCATACGAATTAAAGAACATTTTTCAACATATATTAGTAAATTCTAAACATTTTTATGACATGATTTTATGAGATACATGCAACTACCAAATAAAATGAGAATGTTTATTAAGTTTGCAATATTCCCAGAAAATAATAACTAAATAGGTACATGATGAGGAAATGAAATGTGCGAATAGGAGATAAGAAGTTGATTCGTTGGGTAGTTTTGCTTTTACGACAGTGCCAAATACGAAATGAAATACAAATAAAAAATAAAACAAACAAAAGCAAAACGAAATCGAAGACGTTTAAGTTTAACCAAATACAACGACCAAGAATGGAGGGTGAATGTTATTATGAAATCAGAAAATGAATACATAAGCGAAGCAAAGCTGCAAATTTTGCAATTGCGAAGGGGGAATGTGAAAGTGAGATAATATATTAATTTTCAATTGTATAATGACATTTCAAAATACAAACGAAACTGAATCTTCAAAAGACAAATAAGAATTACGAAAGGGAAATAGATTTGTTCTCACGAAATCATATTTACTATGTAGGAACTTCGTATATATGCGCTACTACACCACATTCGTCGTTATGTCTCTTCCACTTGTCATTCATCACTTGGCGTCTTTTCAAAGCCATATCGCGAATTCTGGAGAACTAGTGGAACTGGCGCGCAGCACTCCGGAGTTTCTTAATCCTTCCAGTACGTGGCATCACGGAGAAAGTCCAAAAATTTACCAAATTTAAACATTAGCATTTTCAAAAAATAAAAGAAAAAAGTACCCAAAGCTTAAACAAAAAGTTTTCAATTAAAAAATAACAAACATAGTATATTTTCACGATTAGAATAAAAATACGAAATATTGGAACAATAACATTTACGAAATACTAAGTTACTCTATATTTATAACCGTTTGCTAACAGTTGAACAGCGCTCTCATTCGGGTTTTATTATGAGGTTCATTACGAAACACGTATTGTTAAGGATTCATAACCTTTTGTAGTGAGGAATGTCAGAGAGATGTAATAGAATTTTTAAACATAACTGCAAATATTTATAATAATTATCAACTCTTTTCAACAATAAATATTTGTTAAACATAATTTTAAACATCACTACGTGCAATAATCTATATATTATTATAAACGTAACCGAAGCAATAAAGCAAAATTCTTTGGACAAAAAGAACATTTTAGAACATTTAAAAATGCATGTTTTATAAGAACATCACAATGATATAAAGAGGCCATCGCCTTTCTACCACAAGACATTATCCGAGTCAACAATGCCCGAATAAAACTTGTTTCATTAATAACCATAATTAAATATTTTATTGTATCCCTTCATGGGAAAAAAAGAAAGAAAAAAAACAAAACAACAACAACCGATTACGTCCAGCCAAGTCGAACCACACGTTGCCTGCGCACATCTTGAAAAGTGTGCCTCCCAAGCTCCTATCTTGAAATACATGTGAAATTAAATTGAAATTTGCACATTTTTAGCAATGTTATAGTAAGTGTCTAAGTGTTTCTGTTTTTAAGTTACAGCTCAGAAAAAATGCAATGCTAACCCACGCCCAGGGCCGGGGCTACGTGATAATACGCACAATTCATAGCCTGGCCATTTAATGTTGTGTTCCTGTTGGGTTCCTGTTCAAAGTTACTTTCTGGTTTAAGTCCATAATGGTCGCACGGGTCCATCTACAGCACTTCATTCATTCGAAAACATGTCTTACTACGCAGGAACTTCGTTGCAGCACTACAGACCACAATACCACAACCCGACCCGCAGCTTCACATCACGACATTTCCGCTTCCGCCAATGCACCTTCCGCGTCAACCCTCACGTCTTTTTTCAGCCGCGCCGCGCGCCGCTTGCAACCGGATCCAGCGCATGCGGGAGTTTCCGAACTCCCCCGCCGCGCCATGTGGCAACGCGCGGCAGGGACAGGGGGACGGGGTACGGGGATTGGGGGAGGCGAGGGCCACGAGGCGGCCGTCGTCGGTGGCGATGATCCGACGGCGCCCATATCCGCCTCCGAATGGGGGGGGGGGGGGAGGGGGAGGGGGACATCGATCCGATCGCTTGCGCGCCCGCAGCCCCGCCCACCCGCTTCCGGTGCTCCTCCGAGGCGGTGGACAGTCAGCGCGCTGGGGTTGCCTCTAGGGACCGGGGCTGGGGTTCGGGCCATTGGATGGAGTGTCTGGCGTGGAAACTCGTTCCTGCGGACACTGTTTATTGATTGGAAAGCATTAGTTATAAGGTCGTCCTCCTGTAGGGAGGACAGTCATCCTTTTGTAGGTATGAACCTTTATCGAAAAGTGTTCTCCTACCAGTCCTCCTTTTCGATATTTCAAAACTAGTATGCTAATCTCTGTATTCACAAATGCCACGCCGAAATGTTACGCATCTTATGACGGTGCAGTGCGGAAAGATGCGATTAGTGTTGGGAGATTGGCGGGATTCTCGCTGTTTTCAGTAGTTTCACTTTCAGTATTTCAGAGTTTTGGGCAAACGAGAAATCAATTATTTTCTTTTTTGCTATTCAAGGTCGCATCAACTTTAGGTCATTAGCGACCACTATTGCTTGTAACGGTATGGTAACTGTGAGGATGACACGATATGATGATAGGGGGTGAAAGGACGAACACACTACAACCATACCCGAGGCGGGACTCGAACCGGCGATCCTTCTGTTCCAGATCGCCACGGCACGACTGTTCTTAGCGATCTCAACCACCGGATCAACAATATTGAATGTTGAAACTGTAACTGCAGCATTTTTCGTAAATTTCAAGATTAAGAATATTTCTTCGTGTTTTATAGCATTAAATGACCTACTCTCCACTAGTCTGGGACCAACTTTCTCCCATATTTATCTCCACACCCGTATTTATTCACGTGTTCCACTCGGTTACCAGCAACGCCACCGAAGCGGAGGGACTCGGGGGGTGAGGATGGTGGTGGGGAGGTGGAGGAGGAGGCAGGGCTGGGGAGCAGAATCCGGATCGCGTTCTGGAGCTCTGGAGAGGCGGAGGCGGAGGGCGGGCAGACGCGTATATTTATGGGCTCGGAGGCCTGTCATCGGGACACGACCCCGCTGACAGATACGCGCACGGACGTGTTCCTGATTCACGCCTGAGGTTAGTGATCTGCATCTAAGGCTTCGGAAAGGCGGGAACTGGTGGAGATCCCGGAGGAAACCGAGCGTGTATAACAAGCGTGTCAAACAGCAGGCCAGAGAATGGCAGCGATTTTAGATAAAGAAGTATACAACCTTCTGCTAGTAATAACCATAACAAATGTATTTTTTAAAGAATAAAGTAGGTTGATGTGTATTTGTTAAAGTAAGGAAATAATCTTTATACGTTTACACTTGCCTGGCATAAATGTTACAGCAACAAAATAAAGTTGATATCTGACTGGACATTTTCGTGATATCGTGAGCACCACTCCAAAACTTAATAAGCGCAAAAAGCTTCTTGAGAGGAAAATACAATTAAAGGTTTTAAATATGCCTAAAGAATCAAGTCTCTTAAAGATAATTACATAATCGTCTAACATGCAACACTTAACTTGAAAATTTCTATTTTCCAGCTTCAACTGACCATTCAAATGCATTCTTCTTAAAATAAACTTTGGAAAAAAAATGGTTTTGGCGTGGTACCAACAACATATATTACTTTCCTTTGATTTAAAACATTTGGGTTGTTTTTATGCTTACTAAAAAAGCATGTGCTCATTTCGCACATTGAAATATTGCATATTCATTATTTATCTCTTGCCTCCCAAGACAAAAGTTTTGTGAAGCACAAAAGGTAAAAAAAATAATATAAAAAAATAATAAACTTTAGTGGGTATGACGCAATTTTACAAACCTCAATTCAAACTTAGTATTCATTTAACTTAAAATTATTTTCTCGCGCCAACAATGTTTGTAGGTCTTCTCTCAAAAGTATTGAAAAATTTGCTAACTTGAGAACAATATTTTACTGAACAGGCATGGAATTTGTGTGAAATTTACAAATAAGCTTGTTTCTTTACTTCAACAAAAAATCTAATTGAAGACATCACAAAAACAGTAAGTTCGAACAACATTCTCCCGAGTTGAAACGAACCCGAGAACAAGCAGCCCAGATGAGTCCTTTGAAACGACCATCACTGTACGACCTCTGTCGCAAAGACGCTTTCCTCTTTAACTTGTTTGTTTGTCTTACATTATTCAGGAACGCAAACACTCGGTAAAAACGGAACACGGAAGAAAGGAAGGTCAACAGCGGAGACAAGAGCTGCGTTAAGGCGGATTAGAGAGGCGATGAAGCAGGACCTGCTTTGCGTTGCTCGGGATGGAGGAAGTGTAATTTTCCTTCAAAAACACAAACAAGCTTTTTACTTTCATATTTTGCACGATTTGCTGGTAAGTAAACACGCTGAGGCAAATGTTCGAGGTTCATTTTCTTTTAAACTCCTTCTTTAACTTGTTTCATTAAGAGAGTACATCTAAATAATACGAAAACGCATTACGAAGTCTAAACTTGAATTCCAAACGAGTCCAAGTGAATATCACTGATACTCATCCTCTATGATTTATCGAGATATAATTACCGTAAAATGAAGGTTAATCACAAATGAACCCGAACCGTATAAAATGATGGTCGTTATTTGGTCAATAGGATTTCGTGTACAAGAGAGGAAGTACGAATGACTTCACGGATGCATTTTTGAAAATAATACATATTAAAGAGTTGTTAGCAAGCATCACAATTCTAAACTTTAAGAACGCGTCTAAACACGCGCCTAGTCCAATTACATCAGTTCATAACATTTTAAAGACTCCCGGCTTCAACATAACACCCCAGATCCCAAGGGAAATAACCCAGAAAGCATCTTTCAAATCTAACCAGCTAGCTCGTTTCCGACAACGTAGGCAAAATCGAGAAAAGAGAAAGAGACGGCAGAACCGCGTTCAGTGTGACAAGTTGGAGAGAAGAGCGACGGGAGATGGCGCGGAGTCTCACAGGATCAAGGGGCGCGGCGGCTGACAAATGCCGCGCGACGCACGTGATCTCCTTCCGTCGCCGACGGCGGCTGAGGCTGTCGGGGCAGCCACGGCACAGCGACGGGTGATCCCTACATGTCAGGTCCTTTCACTGACGTAACGCGCACTAAGAACGAGGAGAGATGCATTTTTTTAAATTTTATTTTTATTTTTAAAACTTATTATAACTATTATTATTATTATTATTATTATTATTATTATTATTATTATTATTATTATTATTTTACGAAGGCGCTCCGAGTGATAAGACTGAAACATTAATTAAAGCACAATCGTGACCATTCCTTTCATAATGTTTCAACTTCAGTAAACTATTCATGAGGCATCTCGTAGCGTAATGCCACGATTTTAACGTACCACCTTTGATGCTATTGCTCATTTCAGTTAGAAGAAGAAACTGTCTTACATGGGACCATCGTCAATTAAATAATCCTCTCAGCAATTCACGTGTTCACAAAAATTGCGATCGGATTCTAGTACGTCAAAGTGCCAACCAGTAATAGACATGTTTGTTCATCGAGAAATTGGGCTATGCTTATCTCTCTACTATCATTGGCATCACCATTTCTCCACCTCCACTTGGTCTATCATCAGACTGGTTCCGACTGCTCAGGTCAATCTCTAACTGGCTCTACAATTTCTTAAGTTCTCTGACATCTTTCCTTATTTTGGGCTGTTCTCTTCATTTCGATGTATCTTTCACACACCCCTTTAGCCCACTGTCGCCTCGTATTTTGTTTCTGATTTTTGTTTTGGATTGAAGAGCAAAAAATGCCCAAATGTGTCCGAGTGAACAAGTTCTAATTTACCCTGTTTCGTTCTTTGCACCAGATCGTCCCTCAGGTCTGTAGAGCGAGGTCTTTGCTCTTCAAAGTGGCATGCAATTTACTTGACTAAAACGCTGTATATCACGTTGCATCGCTTAGAAAATATTTCCTACATAAGTGACTGCCTGTTAATCGCTTAACACTATTCGGGTGTTTAAATATATCGAACATATATTTGATAGATCACCGAGCGATTGAGAGATGCCTGCAGAAAAGTTTTTATTCAGGACGAGATATCGTATACTGGAAGCAGAGGGGCTGGATTACTCTTGCCCACCGTTTTATGAAATGAAATGTTCCATCTACTAGAATCGTATGGAGTGGCTCTGGGATCTGCTAACTACGGCTGACAATCTGAGCTTGAATCGCCTTCCGCACGATGTTTATATACACAGTTCGACACACCTACAAGCACACACGTTTGCACCAACGTTTCGTCCGTTCGACCATATGAGCTTCAATCGCCTAGTGTACCTAATACGTGCGACCATTAGTGTGACACACCTACAATGACACACACACACACAAACAATTTTAGATACTTTTAATCCGCAACACTTCTATAGATTTATAAGGATAGAGAGGTTTTAAATATAAAAAAAGATTAGTTAGAATTTTCTTTTTCTGTTACGATTTTGCCAACAGTAAGAGTATTGTGGATTATTAAAATCGAAAATCATATTCAACAAGAAAAAAAGATTTCAATACTTACATATCACACATCATCTTTCATACGTCTATTTAATCTCGTGAGGTTGATAATGGTAATAGTCGCCATGTCACTTACCTGTAACAAAAGTAAAGTACATGAATACAATTTTAATGTACAAGTGTACAAAACATAATTTCAAACAAGTAAAATTGAAATGAATTAGATAAATAAAGTTCAAGGCTCCAAATACCATACCTGAAACGAGAGCCCTCAAAAACATTTTCAATTAAAAAAAACAACAAACTTTTCATTAATTCACAAAATATAAACAAGAGACACAATTCTACTCCAGCGCTCTCGACATGCATTTCATTTTCCCTCGCTTCATTAAGCAAGAGCAATTTCAGCAGCTTACACGGCCAAGAGCACCCCTATCGCACGAAGAGGAAAACGTGGAGACATGTCAGTTATGTTCTAATTGCCTGGACTGGGCAACGAGCGGTCCAAACACTCCAGCGTTATCACGTGTTTGTATCACGTGTGCGTCTCCGCCGCTCGTCTGTTTACATTCGTTCCAGAAGAGTCTAATCTCTTCCAGGTCGAGTAGCACTTGTCATCTTTAAGCTTTTGGTACGCACGCACCAGATGTCGACTTCGGTTTATGGGCCAGGCAAGGGAAACGGTGACGAAATCTCTTTCTCTCTCCCCTCCCTCTTTGTCTCTCTTTCTCCTCCCTCTCTCCCGCTTTTCTTTCTCTCTCCCCTTCCTTTTTCTCTCTCTCCTCCTTCCCTCTTTCTCTCTCTTCCTCCCCCTTTATCTTCCCCCCTCCCTCTTTCTCTTTCCCTCCCTCTTTTTCTCTTTTCCTTCCTCCCTCTTTCTCTAGCGGCTCTCTAATGACGAGTCAGGTTGTGCTCTTGCGTCCACACTCGTAGTACCACCGGAGAATATCGAGAGCATGAGGTTTGGGTTTAGCCAGCCATCTGTCAGGGCTGAATTCTGAGTGAACACTTAAAATGAGTGTTCCATAAGTGACTTATTCTTATTCACAAACAGCCCTTATTGTCAAACGAGAGGGCAATGAGTGGTCTCAATCTTAAAAGGTTAGTCGCCCATAGTCTTCAGTTCCTGTTTTGGCCTTCTCTTTACTGGTTTGGGGAGTGTTCTTACACAGTGCCCATACTGTGTGAGATGACAATTATTTCGCAGGATATTTTGAATTCCGTATGCAATATAGTAATCATACTACGTTTATTAAAACCATATAAAGAAGTACGAACGAATGATCTCGACATCTCACAAGTCAATTTGGATGCTCTTTGTACAAAAAAATTCTGACTGAATACATTTCGTGAGGACTCAGCCACGAAACAGCAGGCGGAAACCCAGGTCACAAATGATCAGAACAGCTGTTGTCTAAAATCCCATTCAGCCAAGTAACTGGAGACGAAAATCCGCCCGACCGAACACAGAAGAGCTCGGATCTACACTCGAACCCAGAATCTCTTGATTACGCACCTTTAATTGCTGTCACTTAACTTCAAATGGTACCGCATCCAGTTAACTTTTATTACGACCATTCAAAGAGTCTTCTCTACGATAAATCAAGAAGAAGTTCGGCTTTAAGATGCTCGTACACATGCCCCAGATGTTGACTGGTTTGTGGTGTATTCATAGGCGACGGGGCGGGCGAAGAGGGTATGCCGCAGCGGTACAATAAATCACCGAGCGCTACGATTATTGATGGTACTAGAAATAGAGCAACTAAATTTTGCCTGCATTGTGGTCATGGCACCGAAAAGAAAGAAAGAAAGAAAAAAAAGACAGCCAAGTTGAAAATAAGTGGAGAAAGGCTAACTGAATCCTACATAATTGAGAGAGGATCAGCTAATAGATGCAAGGATGCTACGCTTTGCTGTGCAGGTAAAGATCATATGAAAAAGCACCGAGTTTTTAGGAATAAAAAGATAATGAATAAGTGCAGACGAAGAATAACAAGAAATCTGTGTATCAGTTAAATAAAGTAAACAGGAAAAACGAAAAATACACATATGTGCCCTGTTAAAACTCCAAAAACTGTCATGTCTGAGAAAGAACGTGGTGTGAATTACAGGGCTGTTCTTTATCGAGATGATACGGAGATGTAACAAGCCTCAGGAAGCAGAAAATGGGTATATTAAGAAGACAATGTTAGTAGGTGCGCACGATTGTCCAGCGGTCTCTCCTGTTGAAATACACTGAAAAGTTACTTACATTTTTTTCTAACTTAACATAAACTTAAACATACCACATTAGCCACATAGGAATATTATGACGCTTATCTCTGCTATCAACTTATTAGGTGAAACCCTACATATTAATATTTTTAAAACGGTCCAATAAGAAAATAAAAAAACACATGTCACATTCATATTTTTCATCCCAAAACATTGCGTTCTAAACTTGGAAGATTATATTTCATCAGTCAAAATAAAATAACATACATAATGCATTCATTATTTTTAGGGTGGAACGGACTTTGTGAGGCTGCGTAGGATGCAACGGAAAGCAAGGCGAGTAGCAAATTAGCCAACCGCTGGAAGAGCCTAACAAGCGAAAAGCGGCTGTCGCCGTAATGTGCAGCTCGTGAACGCCGAGGCGCTTGCTTCAACGCGAAGGTAAAACCACCCCTCCACACGCACGGGCAGTATAATGGCCGTAAAGCGAACTAGCCAATCGCAGCCACACACTTCCCGTCCCAGAATAGAGAGGAGCATTCCTTTACACCGCCATTTTATATCCAGTTGTTTACGGTATCGTGTGTCATGGAAACCTATTTACAACTGCAAAACTAATATTACCGGCGCTCGAAAATATCCATTAAGCATTTAATTGTGATACTTTTCTTTCAAATGGTACATTCTGTATGGTGAAGCTCTCAGGTGAAAAAAATACTAAATGCTGGCGACTGCTCTCCAGGTTGTGCTACAGTTTCTATCTGAAACACGAAGTCTGTAAGAAGGAGACTCAATTTTGATGTTGGAGGCGTGGTGGGGAATGCACGAAAACCATCGACAGATGGTAGGGCTCCTTAGCTTCAGACACATCACGCGGTGAATGATCTTATCGCGGCTTTTTTGGCCAACAACGACGCGGGTACACGTACTTGAACAACGCCATCTACCTTTTATTGTGCGTATGTAAATGTAAATGGCGTGGATTTGACATTTGAGCTTAGTGGCTGATGACCGAAAATGTCTTAAAAGGTTCTCCCATGGACCTCACGATGTCACTGGAGCTAAGTGAGTCCTAGAGTCTCTAGGTATAGAGAGCATCGCATTGCGCCGATTCCGCTATTTTATATCCAGTTGAACTGTACGGAATTGTGGGTGAGTTTAGAATCTCAAATTTGCCAAAAACCAATGATAATATACTCGAAACTCTCAGTAATGCCTCAGATTGTTATCATTTGTTCTTAGCTTCTGAATGCTGTAAGGGTGATTTATTGCTTAATTAGTGATTCCGGGTGCGTCAACTACTAAGGTCATTAACCTCCGTAAATGTAGCATATATCCTGGTGATCATCCTCCCGCTGGATGGTGAGATCCGGCGCCGATCTACCGTCGGCGTTTTCCCAAACCAGGTACCTCCCACCAGCAGAACAAGCCGGAACAAGTTTTAAGCTCCCGACTAGTCTCCCGTCATGAGGTAGTGTCGGAAATATTGCACCATTGTGACTCGAACCCACGACCTCCCGGTCAGAGGCACTGCAGTGACATCAGTTAATGCCCTGAGTCATCTCTTCCGGTTTCTGCCTGCCTGGCAATGGAGGTGGGGAGAGAGGTTATTAAATGAAGGCGGCGTTCAGTTTGGGCCACTCTCTGTATCTAGCGACTCGAGTGAGTTCGATTAGCTGCCGACGCATTTCATACGAATACCACCGCCGGAGTCGAGTCCCCTTCTTCCTGGACT
>BOPP01000036.1:6965974-7023112 GCA_017312745.1 Gryllus bimaculatus
TCTGGTATCCAGGGATGGAATGCGCCTGTACTAGCCATTAGACACGACCCGAACAGTCATCCGCCGTAGTGAGAATAGTGTTTTAGAAATCAATATTGTTTCATTTAATCTCCACTAAACTCGGCGTTTCTAGTCTTCGACAAAACGACAATCATAAAATCATACGTTAATGAATTCATGTATTCATGAAAGGAAAATTTACTTTATACTTGTCAACATAAGAAACTTTATTAACCAGGGACATGAAAATCAGTTTTCGTGAACATTTTCACCAGGATTTCTCTTTCTGTTTGCGTTTATACAATGAGTAAACAATGAAACGGACCCTTACTTAACCTCAGTTACTTCAATTACCTCTAACCTCAGTTATTTCAATATTTCTCAAAATTAAATACTTAAACAAAATCATTGGTGCAAATTTTATTTTTCTGATAGGCGATTTACGTTCATTGTATCATTATTCACAAAATGCAAATATGTATTTACAACAACAATAAACCAAAGAATGAACCAATGAACATACTACACTTTCATATAACTCTGCTGCTTTTATTTAATGGTGGCAAACTAATGTATGACAATGTAGATTTTGTTCTGTTCTAGTGAAAATTAGCACCGTCAGTTCCCAACGTCATCTCGGATGCTAAAATGTTTACTCGAGAATTAATCTTACGCAGCATTTTAATCTCCTGTAACTGTACTGTATGGACTGCAGTAGCTACAGAACAATTACACTGGCTCGAGTTGCAACACTCCCAGAACAAAGCGTTACGCAGCAATGTTAGAAATCACTACAGTTGCTTTCTACGTCAGTCCTTTCGGCCGGTTTCGACTCACTGCGAGCCGCCCGCGCGCCGCCACTCAGGCGGCGCGCGGCGCTCTTCATTTGTCGCGAGCGCCAAGTACAGCCTCGCCGACGCGTCATGCCACGCCACGCCGCGCTCCTGGTTGGCCCCCAGGGGTGATACAACGCTCGTCCGACGCACACAAGACTCCATTCCGGCGCCACTCTCGGCTGACGTTGCCCGTAATGAACTTCGTGGCGGCGTCGGTTGCGTTTACACGCCCGCGGCGTGCCGCGCCACGCCACACCACACCACGCCACGCCACGCCACGCAGCTGAGTTCCCCAACGCTCCTGGTGGCGGAGACGAGCTTCAATTACTCGTGAGACATGTAACAATACGTAACCGGACACGAAGCTTACCCACTTTGTAATTGCGGATGTTTCCATGGAAGAGACACTATTAAACACGTATGTTAAGTGAGTAACACAATGGTTTATTTGACTTGCGTGATTCCAATTAATGGCGGCAAGAACATGTTTGTTCGCTGTAAAATTATGTTTTAAACAATGTTAAAAATACTTGTTTCAATCGAATGTACATTTTCGCAATTTCTCTGTCAGTTTCTCATAATTAAAAAAAGCAACTATTTACTTCAAATCTGGCAGATAATGAAGCTAATAAAGAGGTAAGATTGCCAATGAAATAGAATATTCGTTATTAGTATGAAAATATCAAAATAGTCTGTCAAGAAAATTTAAATTGGCTTCCTGGCTTTTGGTGATTTTCAGTTATGTATTTTTGTTCAAAGAAGGTTTTCGTTCATTAATTTTCAAATCAATGTCTATTAAGAATTCGTTAAAAGATGAAGTAACAAAAATGACAAAACGTAAGTCCGCCAGTTTAAGGGAAATATCTTTTTTCCGTTTGGTCCAATAAATTATTTGTAGACTCTGAATAATTCCACATATTTATCTTTTGAGCCCTAGACTTGCCAGATCAAAAGCAAACGATTGTTTATTTTCAATAAAGTAATGAAATTACGTCACTCATTTTCAACGTTTTTTACTAACATTCTTTTAACCAAACACTCTTTCATAATGCTTTACAAGATAACGTAGGTAACATTATCAGGTGAGACGGTCGCGAGCTACAGCTTAATGAACTTGGTAGTGTGAGTTTACAAGCCCTCGGCGCATCGTTGCTCAGTGCCCCTACGGGCAGCAGTGAGCTTCAGTTACGAGGGAGACATGCTTTAACACGAGGGAATACGACACGATTCGCACACTTGGTGAACGATGT
This sequence comes from Gryllus bimaculatus, assembly GCA_017312745.1. Taxonomy (NCBI): domain Eukaryota; kingdom Metazoa; phylum Arthropoda; class Insecta; order Orthoptera; family Gryllidae; genus Gryllus; species Gryllus bimaculatus. Next base: position 6,968,061 of record BOPP01000036.1, read on the forward strand.
AGCTTTCACACCAGTAGCACTATTTATACTATATGTGCTCGCTCTTTTATTTGGTGTTAAATAATTACATGAAAAATTTGTCTACGCTCCAACTTTTAAAAGAAATTAAACTTACGTATCCTCATAATGTTATGTACTTTTGAATAATTATAAAAATGTCATTAAAACAAAAACAACAACAAAAAAAAAAGAAATTCGTTGACAATTTCGAATCAGACAATTTTACGGATTGGAAAAAAATGAATATTGAATTCCATCAAGCGCTAATTTGCTACGAAACAAATGATTGCAACATCCGGAAGTTGAAATGTTACAGCCAATCCAGAAACACCGATGATACAATGATGAACGAAAGGTAATGCTCATCCATAGAGTCGTTTGCAATCACATGTGTTGAGTACACAACCGTTTAAGTTCAAAGAGAAAATCCGGGGAATTGAAAAAAATCTAACATTGAAATAAAGCAGTTATAAAGTACCTGAGGGAACCTGCCTTGCTTGGCGAGCTACTGCTGAGGCGCTCGTAAACTTCAACTTCACTTCAACTGTCGCAACCTTTCGCGAGGAGAGAAACGAATCTGCGACGTGTTGACTACGGACACTAAGGAATGTCAAAAACTATAACTTGATTGAACTGGATTTTTTTTATTCTTTTCACATATGGTTTACTCGAAGGGATTCAAGTAGAATAATGAATAGCTTTCAAGAGGTAGTAGATCAGAGCGTTGTGTCAATAACAGATACATTGTAGTCACGTGATTCCTTTTCTTGTTGACTAAAATTCCACAATTTGCGTTTAAGAATGATGCTTAAAAAGAATAGATGTAATAGCAATAAATTTCATGCAGTAAGAAAATGTCAAAACTGAGACTTTGTATTCTAAAATACTTTCATCCTAAGTTACAGAACATGCGTCTACGAGCGAAACCACTCACCGAACCCATCTGCTTGTCGCGAAAAATTTCGACTAGGTGTGGAGAAAACAGCCGTGGTAGAAGTGAAAAGACTTGTGCGTGCTGCAGCGGGTGTATGGGCACTCGTGTTCAGAAAAGACGTAAACGAGTCACAACTTACATGCATTCACGCACATCTTATCTTACAAACTGAACGTATGCTAAGGGTAGTGGGAGGGTGTTAAGTTGTTCGAATATACACCCACTACATGTAGCGTTTATTTCCTAAGCTCTCTCTAGTAACAAATATTACCAGGGCTGCTAAATGCGTGGAGGGGAGTCATTTCTGCACGCGACGCACACGTGATCGAATAATGACATAGAAATGATACGACAGTAAGTCGCGCAGGTAGAATGGATGCAATGATATGTGATATTAATATAACAAGTATTCGTTTTTACTTGGCTGCCGTGACGCCGCGTCCATGGCGAAGGTGCCGACGTTTCGGTCGCCATTCTGCGACCTTCCTCAGGCCCCGCACAGCCAAGTAAATACTGACTCCGGCCGCAAAAGACTTCGCTCTTAAGTATTCGTTTGATGAGGTTTTTCGAAACGACCCCCCTTCCCTCCTCTGGACATATTTTAGAGACGTTTCACATCAAAACAGTGAAGTTTGCCCTTTCTCCTCCAAACTTCCATCTGAGTGCAGAGACACCGGCACGTCTTACAGCACTAAGGCCGAAGGATTATTCCAGTGATGGGACAGGAAGATCCAGGGGTAGGGGTGCGGGAGCGGAGACGTCGGCGTAGGCAACCAACCACCTCACGGGAACCTGACCGAGCCTGACCCCGCATCCTCCGGAACACAATGACCCATTATCCCCCATTACCCTTCCCGTCGCGCCGCGTCCCGCGCTGAGCCGAGGACAGGCGAGGCGGGCGCCGGCTCGGCCCCCGTCGCATTTGCATACGCCGCCGCCGCCGCCGCCGCCGCCCACCTGAGGGCGCGCCCCGCCCCGCCCCGCTCGGCACTTGTTGCGCGGGCGCGGGCCCCGATCTGGGCCAAGCGCCGCGCCACACACGCCACGGGGCTGCACTCTCAACGCAGATGCTATTCTGATCTATGTATGCAAGAATGCACTAATGTAAGAATGTGATTTCTATGGATCAATAAGGCATTTTTAATTACCGTTGTTTTTCTGCGACTTACTCCACAGCCTGAGCCAAAGCGTTTCTCCGAAGTCTTCGTGTCCCTAAGTCTTCGTATCCCGATGTCCTTGTATCCCGATGTCCTCGTATACCGAAGTTCTCGTATACCGAAGTTCTCGTATACCGAAGTTCTCGTATACCGAAGTTCTCGTATACCGAAGTTCCCGTCTACAAAAGTCCCCGATCACAGAAATCCTGGAATTCAGAAGTCCATATATATATTTTTATGGGATTCCCCCCTCTAATTTAAATTTATTTGTGGGTTTATTTTCATTATCATTCGTGAAATAACCCTACTTAATACCAATCGTGCACCGTAATTTTCAGATCAATTCATTCGTTGGGTCAATCGATAGCTTCTAAGCTCATGATGCGAACCTTACTCATTTCTGAGCAAAGGCGAGAGATGAGGCTTATTTCTCGCATGCCCTTCCTTTTCTCGGGCAGGTGATCACTGTAGTCATAGACGAGACAGCCATAAAAAGGTGCCAAACAAATTTCCGGGACCCCTTTTTCCATTGAACGTTTTCGAATTTATATAACATATTTTACTACAAAATTTAAAAAGTGTTACAAAGAAAATTAAATTATAACTTTAGTTACCACAATCAAATACAAATGGTTTTATGTTAAACAATTTACAGTGTTGCGAGACCCGGGGTGCCTCTTTTCGAAATGATATCTACAAATTCCTTAATTTACTAGGCTTGAAAAATTAATTAAAATTACAATGAAAATTATTGTAATTAATTATTCTATGTTTATTACAATTTTCAGAATGTTACTTATGCATAACATAACCCTGGCCGCTAATGACCTGAGCTGTTTTCTCAAACGACCTACATGAAACAACATTCAAAATAATCCCTCATTGTCAGTTTGAAAAGGGAAAATAAGCGATTCAAAATGAAATGTTTCAAAACGTACGGCTACGGGACGCCTTGGAAAATGTTCACGCCGTCCACGACCCCCCTGGCCCTTCATCAGCGTTCGTTGGCTAAGCACGAAGCAGGAGGCATGCACTGTAGACGACGCTCCAGGGATTGCACTTTCCATACAAACGTGGGAATATGATCACGAAAAACTCTGCAACTCGCACTAATCGAAAGGATAGATTCAACTTGGGTTTGTATATTTACAACGGATTTTCATAAGAATAATCAAGGTTGAAAACTTCCATTTTTTAAACGGTGAACCTTAAATTAAACAAAATGAAATACTCGCGCCTTTTCGACATTCAAATTTTAATCAATGTAATTTCTGCGTAATAAACACAAAAATTAATTAATTTTATAAGAATACTTTGTCAAAGTAACCAACTGAAATTGAATTTTAAATTCGAAACGTGAAATGGTGTCTCTGTTCTCGCACTTGCATTCACTCAACAATGCTACGAATTCATACACCTACGAACGAATAGGAAGAATACTTCAGGTTCAAATTCCTTTTAGTCAAGGAGAGAATATATTCGAACGTAATCCTTATCCATCTGTAAAAGAGTATTTATTGTGATTGGAAATTAAAATTTAGAAGGCGATCATAAGTTAAAGGTCGGTTAATTAACTCTCGTTTAGTAGGTTCAACGTAAAATGGCTTCAGTTGAATGTATTAAAAGAAGACGCGAGATATTTTTTTTATATCTGATACATTTTTAGCTCTGCATTGGGGCGCCACCCATTTGGTGCGTTTATCAAACCCTTTTCATTTCATTGGACGTCCAACGTACCCAGTTCCCCAATTACTAGCTCGATATATCTCAATCCTGCACTCCTCTAGCGACCGTTCTCTCAGTTTATCCTCCATTCCGTTCCATTACCGTCACAATAATTCTCCTCGCGTCATATTAAACGCCCGTAAGTCAACTTCCATGTTTTTCGTCCTGGCATCTCTTTTATCCATTAGAGCATTAAAAGAGCCATCGTGTATCGATACGATGAGTAGCTACCATTCCTATGAACATAGTTCGAACTTAATGAATACATTTTCTTACTAGTTAGAAAAAATAATACAAATATTTTTTCAGAACAACTTTAAACTGTTGTCTGAAAATATTTTTAAGCCTTCGTTCCTTTTTTGATTGTAACAAACTCAAAAATGCTTTGTTTGAACATCTTTAGATCGGTAAACTTTCGATCCCGCAAAGTATATCGATAAATTTATAGATATTTTCTCAATGACATTATTAAACTTATATGCTACAGAGTTACATCATCACTTATTTCCATTCGTAAACAGAAATATCTCCCCAAACGTAATGTAAATGTGAATTTCTACAGAAACCTATTTAAAATAATGCTGATAGTTTTGAAATTCAATAATTGTTTTCTTTAATGTTGATTTTGATCCAAACCCAAGAATTCATCCCTTAGTTTAAAATAACGTTTCTAAAAGTATGCCTCAATAAAATATTAGGGGCTGATCAAATATTCTTCCTAGCCTCTTTCGAATTTTCTTCGCAACACACACGCTACGTTGTCCATGAGTTCTTATTCGCAGCACTACTGGGAGATATAAGATCGTATTACACTTTTCTCTTCGAATCGCGGTCGTCTTGCATGTAGGTGACCAAAAACACTTGAGTCTCACCAGCTGCCAGAGAACACACGACTGCATCGGCCCTAACACGCATGAGCGTCGGGACATCTCGGTCGGGTGACCTGCTCAAGCTCTTCTCGATGCTATCTCCCGAATGGAATGTGCTCTGGAAACCTTTCTTGTATCGTCTTGGGTATCATTCCTCCACCAATTCTTTGCTCGTGTAATATCATCTAAAACTTCATATCCAGTGAGACGGCGGAAGGTGTGTTTAAACTGATGCTTTCGTTTATTCCTTCGCACTCTCATGAATGCCGTGAATACCTTAATGTATTATAATTCGAATCAGAAGCTTGAAATACTATTAATGTCTGCCTCCTGAATACATGTTCTCATCAAATGAAGTCCCTTAGAAATAAGACGCTCATTACAATATACCGTGAGGCGAGGAGATAACTCATCTTTGAAAAATATTAACATGAGATTACTTGCAACTGCGTAAGTATGAATTAAAACATTATTTGTTTGCTCCTTGTCCTGACGGATACGTCTCCAGACCAATTGTTTTGAGTTCTAAGAAGCACAACGGTATCTGCTTCATTGCTAAGAAGAAACGTGACTGCGCAAAATTAAGGCATACGAGCGTGACATTTTCAAACGACCTGAAATATCGACCTAGTCGTTAAAAATTAATGAACGAGGTATTTGAAAACATTTATGGGCTCTAAATCTTTATCTAGAAATTCATTGTAATGAAAGAAAGGGTGTACTGTGAATTCGAACAAATAAAATGACACTAAACTAAGATGAAGGTGAGAAACAGATTTTCATTCCCAGCGATACCTCGTTTAACCGAATGCAATGGAAGATATGGTTAACAAAACGTTGATATTGACATCACAATGAAAAGAGATTTGACTTATTTTATTATATAAAAAATTAATTTTGAGATTTCAGTGTGACTCGCTCATTAGAAACGTACGTTTTATTTTCATTTTAATTATTGGTCGTAAAATTCATTAAAAGCAAAATTTATTCCACAGTAGCAAAACAGGAGGCAGGGAATTATTTCACCATTTACTTGGCGAGAGACGGGAAGTCGGATCTTAAATATAAGAGCAAGCGAAAGTTCACAGGCCAAAATATACTTCAGAGTATTTTTAGCAGTAAATAGCATGCTATTTTCATGATACAAACGACTCGCATATTTACAAAACCTTTACACATACTTTACATAATCACTATTATTGTAGGTATTAAGGAATGGAGCAGACATTTGATTACCAATCAATTCAGTTTTGAATCATCTGATGATGAATTATAAATTGCATATTATTGCTGTATACATATTTCATAGAAATATTAGCTCTGAGTACAATGAAACTCGATTTCAATGTAACGTGTTTGGGTGAAATGGTGTTTGCAGCTTCTAACGCGTATGAAGGCTGAGAATTTGCGGAATTTTTTTTTCAATACATTTTTGGCAAGAGTAGTAGAATCCTGGCACGTATCCTGGAAAATGTACACCTTCCGCCCAAATCAAATCCCATATTTACTGAGTGGATAAATATAACCAATTTTGCTGCTCCGGCTGCGAACAAGAGAGGCAAAAGTTGTTGGTAACGTTGACAGGCTGAATAATACTTTCTTTACCTCTTCCCTGATTGATATTCTGCACTCCTTCATTGAGTTTCGTGAGCTGCAGAAAATGAAAATCTAGTTTAATGAATCTAAAAGGCATCGTATTCGAGTTACCCACGACAGAAGTGTGCGGCAGTGTGCTGCGGGTTGCATTTGCACACTACATATTCAATTTAATATATTTGTAATATCTCGTGTACGTTTTAGCTTCCTGCACTCCTCCCAAAACTTAACTCTGCCCAATCTCACACTTCTCCTTGTGTTAATGTACGTAAAAGGGGTACGTCTTTTTTCTCTTTATGTATTAATATATACATCTAAGGGCGTTATTTTATATGATTGCAGAATGCTTCGATTAGATGGAGCGACATCTCAGGTTGAATCCAGGACTGCGTGCACTAGCCTCGCGAGGAAGGCAAGGGCCACCTGGCAGTAGGTGCGAGCGCAGCGGGGCCAGACTCCTCGGGACGTCGCTAACGATCCGCCGGCGCCTCTGTTCCGAGCTGTAGCGCGACACGCCTCCGCCTCCGCCGCCGCCGCCACTGCAGCCGCCCCCGGCGCGGCGGCCCGGGCCTTCTGTTTACACGCCGCCCCGCCCCCCGGGGCCCGCGGGCGAGGGGCGGGACGGGGCAGGCCCTCGGAAACTCTATTAATCAGGAGCGCACCGCTACCGCCACGGCAGCTTCGGTCGTCGCTGCCCTCATCCCCCCGCCCCGCCTGCCGCTGCTTCAGCCGCCGTTGCCGCCGAACCGGTCATTTTGTCGTCGTGCTTCTGCTCGTCGACCTCAACGCTGGCGACGTCATTGTTTTCGTTGGCGTTGCGACATTGTACCGACTTGAAGGTTCGGTCATTATCCCGGCCACCTCGTAGTTGCATTTCTCACTGCTGGCGTGAATCGTGATTATTACCCTCGTCTTTACCTCCACTAGTGTTGGCGTCTTTGGAATTAAACGATGTTCACGTTTCATAGTTACCGAAGTTCACTTTCTCGTCATCGTCTTTGTCTCTTTTCTCAAGTTCACTGTATTTTACTACATCATAGTAGTTGCTTTTCGTTATCGGTTATTTTTTCACTATCGTAATCCCCGACATGCTGCTTGTCACCGTCGTCGGTACGGCATTCTTCCTGATTCGCTCAGCTAGTACCATTGCTTCACAAATCACTTTTAGCTAATTAAATTACATATTCCTCCGCATCTCCGCATCATTTTCGATCAATATCATTGCACTATAAAAAGCAACTCCGTTTCCACGATTCACACACTTCACACAACGGTTTACTGTTATCTACTTCCCACAACGGCGTTGCCTTCCTTTCAAAATGCCTGCCAGATGGCGACACAAGAACATTTAGAATGAGTTGATTTCGTTAATTCCGAAAACGGTTCGTTGGAAAATTTGAATGGATTGAACGATTCAGACCAGCTATTGAAACTGTCTCAATTTTCATCAATATTTCCGTTAGCATACAATGTCCCTACCACTCACATCGCTGCTATCGTTCCCTACATCACGTACCAGTTTCATCGCAGGTCCTTCACATAACTCATCATTACTCCGACACCACCCGGGCTTGCATTACATACAACGTCGACGACCCCTGTATCTTCAGTATCATCATAACCACTTCCACTATTCCTACGGCATCTCCCTGTTTGCAGCGGTTTCCGTCACCGCCAGTCCTATCTTCACCGTCAGTTCACAGCTGCTTCTGTCGCTGCCGTTAAACCGCCGTGGCTGCCGACGCGCACTCTGACGTCTCAATCTCGCCCTGCCGGCACGCCGCGCCACGCCACGCCGACCCGGCGCATTCCGCTCCCGCTGGCGAAGTGGAGGGAACGGCGTGGGCGGAGGGAGAAGATGGCAGGCGACGTGCTACCATGCAGAAGTCGAAATTCCAGCTAAAATCCTGTTGCGTAACAAATGTCTCATAATATATTTCGAATACCCTCTTTCGTATCATTCGCTAATGATATCTGATGGTATTGTAGCAGTATAAGAAACTACACCGAAAAAAAAGAACCGGTGCAGTATACCAGATCTATGATACTGTAACAAGGTTGCTTGTTTGTACAGTATCCGAACAAAACCTCGTACGTGTGACCTGGCCATAACGCAGCAGAACTCAAAACAAACTAGCAACAACCCTTTCAAGTATGAGAATACTGTAATTAATCTAGAAAGAGGATTTTAATTATTCCTTTTTTGTTATCACTTTTGAACAATACATTTTAGTATATACATTAATTTTATGTTATGATAATACGGCGCTAACGGAACCCGGCATACATTGTTTTGCCCTTAATATTTCTATTCTTCGTTCCCCCCCCCTCTCTCTCTCTCTCACGGTCTCTCTGCCCCTGTCACAATCTGAATCTGTCTCTGGTTCTCTCTCTCTCTCTCTCTCTGTCTCTCCCTGTCTGTCTATCTGTCTGTTTCTGCTTCTGTCTGCCCCTCTCATTCACATTTATTTGCAGATTCTGCACGACTCTGATCAGGTGGAGTAATATTAAGGAGCAGCAGACTAGCAAAAATGTAATGGAATGTTGAAGATCTCATCCTGTTGATTACGTTGTGAGAAATGTTTCTTTGATGCCTCCGGCCTCAAACGTTTAGTTTCAATGCCATTGAATGCTTCATTTAGTTCTTTACCGATGTAGATTCCAAATACTGCCGAGTGTTGAATGTTGTGTTGAACAAAAATATTTAGTTTTTTCTACAGCGCTATCTAGTGGAGTTAAAACAAAATTAAAAGTGCATTAACCTTTTGGGCGAAAAAACTCGTAGATGTGCCATCTTTCATGGAGATCGGTTACACGGTGTCGGAGTTAACCGTTCTTATAGATATACATGGGCGGGTGTGTATAGTATCAATGTCCATTTATAAATGTTTTCCCCCCATTTTTCGTCAATTTCGACTAATAAGTAATTTTTTAACTTTACGTCATTTTTAAAACATTTTAAACTGATTTCATCGATTTTAATAATACTTGCTTCAAATAACATTTACGAGATGAAACAAATGTTCTCCACAGACTTTCTGAGTAGCCTATTCGATTTCTGCGCACATAATTTGTAATGTGAACCGTTGTGAGTTTGTAATAACGGGTTCCTGGGATGCCTAACTGCACCACTGTCGGATAGCTAAAGACAGCGACTTTCTGGTAATGAACAGTCAAAACCAAAATTTGCAAGCTGAGTTCACTTGAAGAAAAAAAACTGAGTTTACTTGAAAGAAGGAAAAGCATGTTAATCTGAAGGGGTCAATTTTGATCAATTTTTTACGTCATTTTTCTTTGATTTTAGAGCACTTTTAAAATATTTTAAGAGCATTTTATAATCATTTTTGGAGGTGTTTTAGGACTTCAAAATCCGCACCTTAATCATTACACTTTTTTATACTGATTGCAGTCAAGTATTACCAGCAACACTGAATATTACTTGACGGAGCGTATGCCGGAGCTATACCCTAACAAACGGGCGACGGTACGCGCGATCTTTCCTTCCTCCTCTTTGTCATATCCTCACCCCTTAGGTGCACACACACTTACATGCACTACATTACGACACAAGCCGGGAGACCAGTCGCGAGTATTGAGCTCGACCCGGCGGCCCGCTCATGGGAGATACCTGTTTGGGGAAAACCTGGAAGCCGACGTGTAGTGCGAGGCCGGATTTCACCATTCGCATCCACATTCCGGGATGACACATACACTACACTTATGGGACTAATGATCTTATCACAGGGAATCACTAATCAACCAGCCGCAAAGTACTTGATATTTGACCTTTTGAGACGTTATTAGAAAAGAGACAGTACCTTTGTGATATCGAAAGATTCGTATACTATATGCAAGAGAAATTTAAATATTATTAGAATATTATACATATACAATATTCGATTCTTTAATCACTTACAATCAAAAAATACAAATTACCTGTTACCAGCCGACGCGCGAAAATATATGATTCCAGAAAGGAGACAAGAGGACCCTTGAACACGTTTTCATAGGTATTTTTCGCTGCCTCTTTCCTTAACATCTTTAACACACCACAATCCAACTGTTATAAACCGGAGAATCCACACACCTGACATTCGCAGAAGGTGTTTCCTCTAATTCCACGCTAAAGCTCGTAATACAAAAGGGGATGTGGTGACATCTCGCAGTTTATCCAGTATTCGAGGTTGAGATTCCAGTAACAATTGAGGCAGCGGTGAAGACGGAAGGGGCGGGGGTGAGGACGTCTGCGTCTGCGGGTGGAGCGCCGGAGCGGAAACGAGGTTGAGGCGGCGAGGCAGCCGTGCTATCTGAGGACGAGGCGAGGGCGCGCGGCGCTGATGTTTCGGGAGCAATGGCAGAACTTGTTGAGGGCGAAATGCGGTTCAGCGACGCATTAAATGAGGACGCAGACCGAGGATCAGAATAAATAGACGTAAATCCAAAGACGAGGTAAGTTAATTTCTTAAAAGATCTTTTGGCAATTCTGTACAGACCCTGATACATCATTATCACAAGCAACTAACATTTACTTAATGTTCACGATAATCGATCAATTTCAAAAAACGAATGAGATGCACAAACATTCTTGAAAGACTGGAAAACTTTTCATCTTATACTTAACATTATCTCAATTTATATAACATGTATATTCTCTGACATATACGTCATAGTTCTATAAATATAAATTGACATTCATTCTTTATCTTTGCAAACTAAAAGAAACCTCAGAAGATTATACGACAATTAATTGTTACATACAAAAAATTATGTGATGAATACTGTAATTCTGCAACACAATGTGATGTTACGTGTGATGAATACGAGTACTGTAAGGACTAACTATTAATGACTTCGAATAATTAATCGTCTTAACTTTATCGAACATTTATAATCACACTTTTTCTAAATGACGAACACATACTCTAAATGTACGTGTTTTGATGTTATGAAGTTTCGAAACAAATTGACAGTATATTCGAAGCGGATGAGTAAATTATCGTATTGCTTGGAAGTCTCGCCAGGAAGCAACAAAAGGAGCAGAGACTAGTGTAAATGTAATGATACGCTAGTTCAACGCGCACCGCGAAGTTAGTTTGCAACTCGCTGCAGCGCTGCCGGGAGAACAGTCGGGGCTAGGGAGACAGAAGGCCACCGAGTTAGACGTCCTCTGAAACGGAACAATGCCAACGTTACTACGAAGGAGGAATCCGACGATCCGACGATGTCAGCACGGCTGCCATCAACCAGACTCAACCCTGTCGCCTCTTGCAATTGTCACCGGGCAAACGACCACTAACATTCGATCTCTCCTGGGAGAGGTAATTCGGAAGGAGAAGTTGCTGATTCTGCGGAAACACTAACCGTAAGTTTTATTTTACATGTTCTGGGAAGTATATGATATTTCTTCTATTAGTTCCCCATAATCAATTTTAAGATCCAGTACTAGAAAAATAATATGAGGCATATTGTAGACGTTAGGTTTTTTACTCGGGCAAAACTTATTCAATATAATTCACACTTATCGACTGAAAATTCATGATTGCCGATTAAATAATTGCATTAATATAAATTAATATTCAGTTTAGTTAGACTGTAACAATTTGTATCAGACATGGATTATCTATAAAAATATTAAAAACATCAATAATTTTAAATTTAGCAAGATTCAACACAATGCACACATTGACCCATAGAAACACAACTGCTTTTTTTCTTCGAAATATTCTATGGGTGTAGCGAAACATAGTCTCTCTAACACATTCTTTGAGTATCAAGTTTCAAGTCTAGGCATTCCGGTACTATCAATATCTCCTCCATTACATTTATCAACAATTCATGTCACTATAGCCATTCGAGAAGAGTCGAAATGAAAGTAAAATACAATACACTCTTATGTTATCTCATAATATTTGTCATTACCTCTCAGGGGCATATGAGGCTGCATATTGTACGAAAATATGTTCTGAAATATTGTGGATCATCCGTATATTTTTATTCCAAAAGTACTTTTCAAGTTTTGGAAACTATTTCTGGTTTACACTGAGAACCTAACGGAAAATTTTAATCCAAGCTAACGTCTGAAGATGGTTCTTCAGATTTTTTCACTTTAGCCAGTTGGTTTGACTTGATACCTACACCTTGTTTCAATTGTCATTTAGTTATCATGGAGCAATGGCCCCCGGTACTCGTCGCCCCTCACAAAATCCATCCCAGAGCCCAATATCCACGTCCCCACCTCCATCGTCTTCTTCATCTACGGCTAACGACCTCTCCGTTTCTCATTCGATGCAAGGTCATCAGGGAGGACCAGTGCCAAATTATCTTCGTGTCATATACATAAAAAAACTGGTCCTGCTTCATTTTGAACGTCGCGAAAGGCAGGTCGCTGGCTCCAATAGATCATCTGATATACCAGACATCTAATTTACATATCTCTCTGTAGGTTTTTAGAAACTGTATCAATAGCACTTAAGGGAAGTCATATTTCGGAACTTTTGCGTTTTATGAAAACGTCAACGTGAAGGGTGTGATTACAATTCGTTTACGCTTTTAAGAGAACCAAATATTTCAAAATTTACGACGGGTATCGCAGTACCTGCGAAAAGCTTTCTCGGGAAGGCATTTCAAATTGCTTATCGAGAAGGTAGTTATACATTCATGTATTCAGGAATACGTTTAACCTGTTATACGACCTGATATCTCTGAAACCCATATTTTTCTTCAGTGTGGGGTCAAAAGTAAACTTTTTCTAGTCAGACACAATCGCTTAGACCTATTCCTTATTTATTCCCAACTTCTCGTCTTTAATTTACCAAACAGTTAAACATTTCACGATGTATCATCATAATTTAAACATTACAAAGACTAGAAATATCAAATAAAGAGCGATATTACTAACGCAAATTTTTCACCATAAATCTGGAAGTTAATAATTAAACTACGTCTCAAAAATGTTTATAACTAATTAAATGTGGATCTAACTCAAATGGCACTCACGAATTTGCAAAGAACATACAAAACAGTTTTAATGATCTAAACAGCTATCATGTACCATTCGTAATTAATGTTCAAAATACAACCATTTTATACAGCCCACCTATCTTGTGAAGAAAGGTAATTTTTATCACAAGCCATATCATTGGATTGTCATAAAGTATCTCAAAAGTTCACTTCTCCCTACAGACGATGTTTCATGAAACGCCAAGACAAATTTTCGACACCATCTTAACCAACAAGATCCAGGAAGACAACAGTAGGACATCCGATACGAAGGACTTCACTCCCAATTAACTGCACTAAGGCAAAGCTTCTCTCACCCTCTCTCCCACGCCCGGCCGATGAGAACTGTTTCCTCGAATGACTGGGAGACAGTTCGGCGGCGACGTTAGGTTTTAAATAACAGGGTAAGCAACTGCCATGGAGCTTCCTGGAAGGGATTTTCGCGATTCGACTCGCCGGATAAATGTAACCGCAATATCCCTGTCAGTGGATTTGCTTCTCAGAAGGCCCGACCGGTTGCTACTGGTCCTGCTTCCGAAGAAACTGATGGCAGGAAGTTGAAGCGTTGCCTCACATTTTTGTGGGAAAAGTTTTGAAAAACATCGTTTCTTCAGATATCATGAAAGCTGTCCTTTGAACGGATTGTTGTTGGATTTTAAAATATTGACCAAACCTTCTTTAAAATTTTATTTATTTAAAATAATTTTAATTAACTCGGCCAAAAGCAACCTCCGTCCTTTCTAATCCGAATTCACAAACCTTCAAGTTTTGAGTTAACTTTCAGTTGACGAGTAATCTCTGTCAATTTAGACGAGAAACCGACAATTACGGAATAAAAATCTTAATTCCACAAGTGCTCGCTTTTTTTCGGACTTATTAAACTTTGATGTGTTGTTTTTCTTTTAACGCAAGTTTGAAATTACACAGCGAACGATCAAAAGAAGAGTTTTTAAATTGAAGACAATAACATAAAATGTCCACTAGATTTTCGACGTAGAGGCTACATTTTTTTATTAAACTATTGTGCTCCAACACCACGTACTTTCTCGCGACATTATGAGTGGTAAAGTAATATTGTAATATGAAAATGTCTAACACTTCAACTACCATTTGAACATTCTTAAAAAATGAAGCGCGAAAAATATATCGTCAGCAGTACGAGAGAAATTAAAATAATTAAAAGTTAATAAATAATACGATACTTATAGCGTTGACAAAAAATGCAAATAGATCGAAAACATATAATAGTAATTACTAAACACTATGGTATTGTAATAGTTTACAAATATATAAAAGTATTAGTTCATATTACCGTGAGCTAAAGGGGCCCGTCATTATGACCTTGTTATCAGTGAGGCATTACAATAATGGATAACAACCAACAATGACCGCTCATCTATTCGTTTTCATATTAAACACAAAGGATGCAATTTAAAATGATATAACATAAATGAAATATAAATATAATAAATAATCATAAAATGAATTATGAAATGGTATACAAATTCTGACTTACGTAGCATCCAACTGCGTAAACTGGAAGAAGGCGACTGAAGGCTAGCAATCTTTATTTCACATTTATTTCCAATATGTTTTAAATTCAAGGGGTCGGGGCATCAGCCAGATCGATTGGGGTATATCAATTTGGGAGAAAATCGGCTGAACGGTTTACCCGCTAGCATTGTTCACAGAGTTAGTCGGATGGACAGACGGATAGACGGACAGACGGGCGGATAGACATACGTTTTGCCATCAATTGACTTTTCGATATCAAGGACTCACAAAACCTGGATTCTGGCTACTCCAGACCAGACCCTACTCCCCTAAATTTAGCAACTTGGGCGGAACTTGTAAGAAGTGTTCTTCTACCGCCGCTTTTTCGTACATCATTACATAACAGTCTCTTCTTAAGAACTACCTTCTTATGAGAAAGTAATAAACCCATTGAAAAATAACTGGTTATGGTAGGTTACAAACGTGTCTTGCCGTGCATCTCCTTTACTTTGATAAGGTCGGCACGTTACGATATTGCATTTTAATATACCATTCCAATTTACCACATCCAAGATGATTTCTCTCCTATATACGAGTCATCGCATAATATGTTTTAAATTACTTCATGGTTTAGGCTCATTAATTTACATTAGTGTGGATACCAGTTCAATATTCTGTGAAAATGATGAACCAAAACACTCTCAAATGATTAAGATCTTTTTAATTGTATGAGTAATATTAAACAATCTAATTTAGTGACCGCTTTTTTTCTTTTTTTCTTTTCCCTAATTTTCATTAAATTTTCGTCTGACTAAATATTTATCTCTCTAACTCTCTCAAGTTTGTAATATACGACACGTGCGCGTTGGTTGAATTCGAGAGGCTCGCGGAAACGGGGGCGTTAATTTCCGCTCGCCCGCGCATTCGCCGCAGGGCGATCGCGCGTTCGCGACTCGGACGGCTGGCCGCCGCCGCCGCCGAATCGATTAGCGCAGTCGATCGAGGGTGAAGCGAAGGGTCGGCACCCGATGGGGACGACGTAGGGGACGGAGGCGGCGCCCACTGACGGACGGAGGTGGCGCGCGGATCGGACGGCGGATAAATCATGGGAGCTGCCCCCTCGTACGCTTAGCAGCAGGCGAGAGGATCTCAGTGGCGGCTTTGTGATTAAGACGGTCGACGCGTCGCGTTGCAAGCAGAACTGAACTATTGATCCAGTGTCGGCAGTGATCTTGGATGGAACAGATTTTAGCAGCCGATTTTGAAAGTAGTAGTATTACTTAAAAGTGGCAAAATCGTAAAGCAAATGTAATCTGGGCACGAGGAAAGAGACACATTTGCACATATCTCAAATTCATTTAAGTGAGGAAAAAAGTCTTAGAAAATAATCAATTTTTAACAGCAAACATTTCAAAATGATAATTCTTTTCACAGACAAACCATAGAGTTCAATCATTCTTTGTTTTTGCCCACAAAGCGAAAGGCTCAACTCAAAATAGAAACATCCTCCTGTAAAATTCACGTAAAATAATTTTTAAGACGTGCCATTTCCGGTGCACTGACAATATTTTGAAATTATAATATTTCTTCCCCAAGTTGTAATTTTTTCGACAATTAAAAATAAATTTTACAACATAATATTTATGGAGAAGTTTAAGTTACTCATTACTATTACTATACTAAACTTTAAGAAATCGGAATACCTAATTAATTATAAACACAATGAAAACCTTGGGTTATATATATATATATTTCTACTCACCACTCATTATTTCGATACTATTTACAGAATGTTATACAATTTTTTCCAAGCACAACTTCCATGAAGTATTCACATTAAAAGATAATAAAACAATCAAACTTTCAATAAGAAATCGAAATGTTATAGAAAACGCCAATTACAAACTCAATAAAATGGATTTAAAAAGCGTCTCTTGAAAAACTCGAATAGAATCGTCTAGCGGAGAGGTGCCGGGCCGGTGCTAGGAGAGCCGCGCGGGAAGTTTGCTGATGGCGCCATTCGATCCGAGAGGCGGGGCGAGATAGAGTGCAAACACGCGGGAGCCGGGAGATGGTTATCCCGCCTACGACGCAAACGCCGCGTCTTCGCAGCTCTCCACGCCACAGAACGCCATCTACTGTAAGCAGGTCAGTCGAAGTCTTTTTTATTCCGTATTCGGCGAGACCTTCGTTTCGATTCAGTGATTGATGATTTCGTGTTTCCGGGCGTCACCTGCTAGGGCAATTGGTCCGTAAGTGTAGTGAGTGCGTTTTTATCACGGGAGGTGGCGGTGTTCTTCCTCCGCTGAATGGTGAGATCCAGCGCCGACCTTCACGTCGACTTGCGTGGGTTTTCCCCAACCGAGAATCTCTCACCTGCTGGCACCGACCTCGCAGGGACAAGCTCTAATCTCCCGCCTCATCTACTGACATGCGTGGTAGTGTAGTGTGTATACGTAAGAGATGACGATAGGACGAGGAAGAAAAAGGAAAAATTCTGCGCAGTTCATGGCTCGTTTGTTAGAATACAGCTTCGGCATTCGCCAGTTATCGAGCGGAGAAACCTCGGAAAACTACCGATATGAGCAGCCGGCTACCAGAATTCTCTCGCGACAGCGACTGAATTCGACCTGGGCATACGTGTAAGTAAGGGGTGAGGATATGACAAGGAAGAGGGAGGGAAGATCACGCTCGGTCCGTGGCCTCCTAGCGGGTACTGCTCCCGCAATCGCGTCATGTTGGACGGAGAAATCACGGAAATCTACCGATCAGGGCAGCCGATTGCTAGATGTATCCTCCTGAGCGCGATTGAATTCGATCTAGTTGACTATGTTGAAAGTCCTACCAAGCCGTGGAGATTCGACTCCTAAGACCTCCCGGTCAGAGGCACTGCAGTGACATCGATTGATGGTCTCCCGGCATGGATCACGAGGAAAAAACACGCACTTCACGTACGGGACTAATGACAACACTTGATGCGCCGGGAATCACTAATCAACCGAAGAATTAATCCTAAAGAACGTATCACAGACCGCCCGAGAAATTCCTTGCCACCTTGTTTCCTCCTCTCCTCTTACACTCACTCACTCACTCACTCACTCACTCACACACACACACACACACACACACACACACACACACGCATTTGAGACAAAATTGTTAAAAATTAGCTAGCGGATGGAATGATTTTATTACCTGTTTAATATTTAATGGGTTTTACTAAAACGATTCGTTGGAGTTCTAATTATAATTATTTTAAAATGAAATAAAATAACTGTCATACTTCAAAGTTGTAATTATTCTAGTTGTGCCAATGCAGCAGCACATTGTCATGTGGAAACATTCTTTTTATTGAATTGTTATTTCATTACGAATGAGAAGAAAAGTCCATTAATACAAAGGTATTTCTTATCAAGATTGGTAAAAATGTTGGCTTCGACTAACTTTAGAACACAACTACCGAAACATTTCAAAGTAACTTTTTTATGCAATTTCACAGATCAATATTGTCTGTCATTTAAAACCAAAACGTTTAAAACGCCTTCGGCTATGGAAGTAACCACACGTGTTACTCCAACGCGTGGTCTCTCTAGAAAAAGAATAGTACAGGCCAGTTTCCAGCCCACACAACATGTTTTGATTCCCCAAAAGGAACATTCGATTGTTCAAATACTACCTCTTCAAAAACAATGGGATCTGTAATCACTGACATTTGAGACACCACGGCACTATAAGGCGGTATTCGCACGTATTCATCTGAAGCGATTCCGAACATCGATACGTCATTAAACAATCAATCGCACTGAATCGATCTCGCCCTGCGGTGGAGAAAACGGTCGACCCATTTTGTGTCGTGCCGTGAGCAAAACAGGCGGTCGCGAGAGGGCACGCGGATGCTACGGTGGCGGTGATTACGGTAGGCAGGGAGGTGTTCGGTGACGGCACTCTGGAAACTGAATTGAGGAGGAAGAGGCAACGCTCATCCTGGATTAGAAAGGTAACGTGTGAGTTGATAAAAAACACCTGTCGAAAATTATGTTCTGCAAGATTATCGTTCTATTGGGTAAAAAAACTACTACAGTAAAACGTTTTCGATACAGAATCTTAAGGATAAGATTCCCCATTAAGTAATAAAATGGTGTAGAATTTACGATTGCGATGGACGCGGGTTATGTTCACGTTGAACAGATTTCGATTACGCCTTCTACATTGAGTACGTTTTTATGTTCAATTAATATCAAGTTGAGGAAATAACAACTAAGTAAGAAATCTTTAAATAAAAGGCAACATACAGTCAGATTAATTAAAAAAAAAAAAAAAAAAACCCACACACACACACACACAGACAGAACACGTAAACAATAGTCAGTAGGCAGTAGCGAAGGTGGTTATGGTGTTGATGGTGATAGTTAATGTTGTGGTGGTGGTGGTAAAAAATGTGATTGTGGTATTAGTAGGCAGTGATATGGTGATAGAAGTTGTGAGTGATGGCTGTAATTGTAATGGTGGTGGAAGTGGCAGTAGTGATGTTGTTGGGGGGTGTGGGTGGGTGTAGAGTAGTGGGGTTTTGATTGATAAGTGATTCCGGGCGCGTCAACTATACGGTTCTTAGTCCAGTAAGTGTAGTGCACGTTTTTATCGCTGGAGGTGGCGATGAGTAAGCGAGATCCGGCGGCAAACTACTTCGTGTCTTTGCGGGTATTTTCCCTCATCCACCTATCTCCCATCCGCGGAGCGCCGTCCCAGCCGGAACAAGCTCTAAGCTCCGGTCGGTTTACCCGACAAGTGTACTAGTGTAATGCATGTAATTTGAAAGTGTTGTTATAAATAAGAGTCAGAGATAAGTTACAAAGGGAAGTAAATATCGTGGCCGTTTGTTAGGGTACTTGCTCCGGCATTCCCCTGCGATTGATCGAGAAACACCGGAAAATGTAGTACCGGTGATAGTGTTGGTTGTGGAGAAGCATGTGCGATATGTGTGTGTGGCGGCGCGACGCAGCGCGAGCGTGATGGGCGTGCGGCGAAAGCCGCATCCCGGCCGGGCGCGGGGCCCTGCGGCCGCGCACCCATTATCCACTTAGCGCGATCAGCCGCCCGGGGGCGCAGCGAGGCGATCGGCGCGGGCCGCGCGGGCGGCGCGCCGTTGACGTCACCCAGGCGGAGGCGAGGGCGCGGAATTGTCGCCACTTGAGGGCGAGGCGACGCCGCCAACGGCGCTGCGGCGGCGGCGGCGGCTGCGAGGATAGAGCGCGAGCAGGTGGGGGTAAAAGAGAACAGCTTCCGAAGAAAAAAACAATTCTATGGGAAGGTTAAGGATCGCGTGCTGACGTGAATTATGGCCTCCGATAGCAGAAACGCTGAAAACGTCACCGGCGGATCTGGATGAGGAAAGGACAGGGAGGGGGAGGGACAAAGCGATTACACCATTCATGAACAAATTTGTGTTAAAAATAGTATTTCGATTGAAAAAGGCCAATATTCCCTCACATTAGACACTGGGGATTACTTCAAGAATTAATGCTCGTGTTTTTTCAATAGAATGAGTAATGATATCAATCTACAAAGTAAATAATTAAAATGAAAATTACATCAAAACTCTTTTACCTAATTAAATAAAAATAAAGGTATGCTATATTTTTTTTAAAATGGCCGATGACTTCAGGTCTTTCTTGCACTTCCTGACTTATAAAATTAATATTTTTAACAAAAATATGCTCATTTCAGGGACCACGAGCCCCATGAGAAGGACGTTGGCGAATTAATTAAAAATATTAGTTTTATAAGGCAGAAGGTGTAACAATGATCTAATGTCTTTGGCCATTAAAAAAAATCGAAGTGGACTGTGAATTTTTAAACATGAAACTTTCCACATGAAAGTGTATGTCTTCAGTATCTATCATCCACGTACAAGCCTAATGAATAATTTCGTCTCAATTTAATTGAAATGCGAACAACGGAACGAAAATAAAAATGTAGAAAAAGAAAGAGAAAGAAGCCGAAACTATACCACCAAAATAAAACTATTAAAATAATACAAACAAAAAAAGGTTTGAGTGTTAAAAGAGATGAGACAGTCATAGGAAATAGATATGATAAATATTTTGTGACAGCATAAGACAGGTTAGAAAGGAAACAAATATAAGTCATTGGAAATGAGGCGGTGAAAGCGATCCTTCCAGGTGCATTAAAAAAAAAAGATGAAGAAGAAGAGCTCAGAAGAAATATAGGAGTGAGGAAACGATGGTTAGATGCGATAATGGAAATAGAATACGAGAAAAATATGAAATATAGAAATACATAATTCTACATTCCGAAGTAAACACATCTTCACAAACAAAACGAAATTATAGTGGGAAACGAAGGGTAGATGTGCATAGGGAGCAAGGACATGAACAGACGAAAACCGAAGTTACCAGACTTCCATTCTTTGAATACAGCAACAGTATTAAGCCACCGAAAATTATTGTTACGATGTCTTTCGGAAGCACGTGCACAGTAGTTTGCATCTAACAAATATTTAGCTTAAAAACACAACGAGGTTGACTGCCTGCGATGATTCGTTGAACAGACGCCCATTTCCCACGATTACAAAATATTCAAACCGCTCGCTCTCGTCTTCCAACTGGGACAAATGATTTAAAAAGCGCGAATATGAATTAGGCGTCGCCACGGGTATAAAAACAACTCCAGTCACCGGCAGACCCTATTTTCATCAGTATTTTTGGACTGTGTCCAACTCGTGCGGATAGCGGAAGAGAGGACGAGGAGGAGAGCGAATTGTCTCCACTTGAGACCGTCACGTGGACGAGAGCGGACGACGGACGGCCGCGCCGCGCTGGCTGTCCCCGCCGCGCCGTCCCGCCCTCGCCGCCCACGCGCTTGCCCACTTACCGCCCCCCTCGCCGCCCGCCGTCATCGAATGCTCTGACGCGCGGAGATCGCCGCCGATGGATTCGGAGTGTCGCAGGGTCTACTTTTGAGATTCGTATCTGCAGGGAATAAATTGGCATTTTGAAGGATTCATTTTTTTTTTTTTTTGAAAATATAGCGAGATAAATATTTTAGAAAGAACGAATGAAAAGTGTAATACCACATATTTTTTAAAAGTAAATGATATCCTTTCATTCTTTCCAAAGCGGTGGTAAATATAATTCTTTTCTATTTACTTCATCTTTTTTCCTTGAGGCTTTTGACCTTCCCAACCGTCGCATTTCACATCTCAGTATTTCGCCATTAAATCATTTTTATCTCTTTTCGATTGTTATTCCATAATAATTTACTTATCTCCTTGCCTAATGAATTACACGGCAATGCCTATAAACAAATGAAACTAATCTATCTAGGTTTACTGTAAAATTACCTATTGCATGGTAATTTCGTGACTCATTAGAACATTATTTCACTAAGATATTTTCTCATGGGAGTGACGTAATCATGAAGGTTCACTTGCATTCACAGCGCGAGATAGATAGAGAGAGATAGAGAGAGGGAGGGAGAGAGAGAGAGAGAGAGAGAGAGAGAGAGAGAGAGAGCGAGATAGAGAGAGAGAGCGAGATAGAGAGAGCAAGATAGAGATAGAGATAGAGAGAGAGATAGAGAGAGAGAGAAAGAAAGAGAGAGAGGAGAGAGAGAGAGAGAGAGAGAGTGCGGAGAATGAAAAGCAAAAGAGATGTTTAAAAGCAGAAAGGTACCTTAAACATCACAAAAAACTTATCGTAGTTATTTTCAGACCAAGAAAATTAATATTTTGTGTTTCATTAAAACTAACTCTACTTTCACTACGGTTGTGAAATTTTGTAATTCAAGATAGCACTCTTTTTGGCCAACGCGTCACTCTCCCTTCCTGCCCCCGCCCACACTGCCGTGGCACCGTCCCAGTTTCCGTGCCCCCAAATCACCCTGCGAGTCAGCCGCGCGTTACGTCATTTCCACGGCCGTGCGCGTGCACAGATCTCCCGCCGGTTTTCCGACGCCCCCGCGACGCCTGTCACTCGGCCCCTCTGATCGCGTTAAAAATACTCCGCGGAGTGAATGCTCGATGTGCCGGTATCGACACCGCAGCCTCACAGGCGGAAGGAGTTTGGTTTCTTCTGCAAGGAACTCACATCTAAGAAGTCGAAATTGGGACATGCATAGGAGTGATCTCGTAGATTCACGTATGAAATTAACATTACAACTGAATTCTCATCTTTTCTCCCTCCTTTTTCATTTTCTCTTCTTTCTTCTTCTTTATCTTTTGATTCTCTTATCATTCTTCTCCTTCTTTTCATTATTTATTTTCCTTCTTTTTCGAAATTCATATCCTCGAGGTCTCAACCCGATATCCGATTAAATGAGAAATTCCACAGGGTTTATGCCTCTCCCTAACACTATTCAATATGTACATAGCTGACGTACCCAACACACCATTTATATCCATTGCCAACTTTGCAAATGACACAGCAATCTACTCCACAAACCGACGCACAGAAACAGGATTAGAGGATCTACAAAATTATCTCAATCATTCATGAAACGTTTTCCTCGAGGAATAAGATTTTCTTCCGCAGGTGACAATTCTTTTATGTCTTTCCCATTGCCACGTCCACTGCACTCGAAATAGCCCCAACTGCTGCCTGTGGAATCAGCGCGTCTTCCTGGCCGAATGAACATTGCATTCTCCACTGCGACCGCTCGCAATTACGCTCTCCTGTGAATGTGAGGTCATCCGGCACGTTGCCCATGTTGCCACAACAATTGCTGGGGCCATTTTCAATTACAGCTCTGCTCATTCTGCACATCAGTGTGAATGTATACCGTTTCCTTTTTCGGTGCTTCTCTTTGAGAAGTCTAAAATAATACTACTACCTATGTAGTGGATTGGAAACGTTTCCAATTTCCTTTCGTAATTGCCCGTCCTATCCATAGTTTGGTATGTTTACTTTCGAGAACCCTCGATCTTACATTCATAATCTATTTTGTTGGAGATATGGAAAAGCAGTAGTTGGCAAGATATCTCTTAGAAAACCGATATTGGCGTAAGCGTACGAAAGGAGCTGATACAAGTTATGATTTAATTATACTTCTGATGATCACTTTTAAGTAGTCCTGCGGGTGGCTCATTGACACTAGCTTTCCGTGGTGCGGACCTGAGTTCGACTCCCGGTCGGGACAAAACTAGAGCTGTAGCTTTCTATTACCCGTATAGCTGTGTGACGAAAGATGAGGTCGAGTATACTAGATACGGCGAAGAGAATATACCATGCTTGCTACACATCTCCCTTAACCTCAGGCGTGGATAATAAATAAAATCAGGACTGAAGCCTGGAACACCGCTAGCTGGCAAAAATCGGATTAATCTTACAAACTGGCGGCAACTACGACCACCAAACAATCACTGCCGCATCCAGCATTCTCATCAAAGTGTTCACGTCGGCGATCGCCTAAGTTTCTGGGAAAATAGGGTTAAATATCACTAAACCCGGCGTCAGTGGTACTTTTCACCTTAAAGGTGAAAATGATCTCAGTTCGCTGACGCGCACTTCCCGCCATTGAGATAACTGAAGCAGGCGCCACGGACTGTAAGAACATCTGACCGCGTCTTAACGAAGCACATCTCAATTCGACAACACTCAATAATAATGTAAAATAATTCTGATATTTTTAAGAATACTTTTCATAAAAAAATGTGTACAACACGGAAGAAAGTTGATAAAATAAAAAAAAATTATATAGTGAAAATAGCAAAATATGTATTATAGTATTAAATATGTAAAAATATGTAACGAAAAAAAATGGATATTGTATTAACACGGAGGCGACTCACCAAGATTAGAGTTTTGAGAACGGTACAGTACAATGACAAAAAATACGTAATTACATAAAAATCCGGTCTCTACTCATGAGTAATTGGGCCACGTGATGGGAGCGCAACGTCACCCTCTTCGCCTTGCATCACGGGGTTCAGCTGTTCAACCCACCCCTGCCCACGCCCTCGCGCTGGACGCAGCCTTCCGCGTGCTTCGCAGTCGGTCACCGGTGCCCGCGCCCCGCCCCCGCGCCGGATGTATTTTTGAATGCGGACGCGGGGGAAAGAAAGAAAGAAAAAAAAAAGACGAAGAAGGCGGTTTATGTTGGCCGCGTCCGTCGGCGCGCAAACAAGGAAGGACGACGGCCGGCGGGACGGACGCGAGGGCAGGAGGAAGACGGAACTCCAGCAGGACGCAGCTGGACATTTTCAGCAGCGGAATCGCAGCGAGAGAGACGAAACACCCGGGGATCAAATGGGCACTATCATCGAGAGAGAATAATGAGAGTGAGGAAGACGTTTCTCACCGATAGGGTGTAAAAAAGAAAAAAACGATAGGACGTAAATACAATTAGTAAATCTATACTTTTAATAAACATTTGTTTTTAAAGTAGCGAACGTTCGTTGTTTTTTACGCGATGAAGACAATGTGTGGGTTAAAATAAAGCAGTTAGAAACGGAAATGGAGCTGCGAGTGGTCGAGAAAGAATCGCAATCATCTCATTGAGTGCAGTCTGTGGTTAGGTGTTCGCGACCCGCCAAAGGTCATCTGGTGGTTGTGATGTTCACCATACAGGTCCAGTGTCGAATCTAAACGTGAATTCAATCACACTCATTCATATCTCATCATAACTTAACATTCATAAACACCCTAATATTAGTTGTGCAGCGGAAAGCAATATTAAAATAATAGAGATGAAATGGATTCAAGAAAAGTATTTCGAGTGAAGAGCAAGCAACATTTCCTGACATTTTTCTGGCTTTTATTACTCACATTCCATAGCGTGATCTTCTGATGTTGCAGGCCAATTCAAACCTTGGTTACGCATACGCCTGCAAGATCATAGAGGTGGTAGAAAATAAATGCTACAAACTCGTAGGGCCTGTTGGGATCGAAGATGATCACCCCTTTGATCTTCTGACCAGGAAAGGCAACACCACATAGCACCACATAACAGAGTTAACTGGCGAGTGTTTACGCTTCACAGACGACACCGCCGTCCTATAATAGTAAACACTGCCCTTGTATAGGCACCTAGTGGATGGCATTTTTGGAGCACAATCAATATTTGATTTGAAAGTAGATATTATTTGATAAGTCTTGTACAATAAAGAGAGTGTATCGATTAAATTAAAGAGGTTATTAAGAGTTGGAGCTTCCTTAAACGCAACATATATTTCCTTTGAAGTTTCGAAAAGGCGTATCTCCTTTCTCAAAATAAATGATAGAATAAATATTCTTTTTCCTTGCAATAAAACTCAAGAAAACATATATGGAGCAGAAGGTGACGAGCTAGTTCATGTACGAAGTGATAGCGAATCAAACTTGAAAGTCAATCGAGGCAATTATCACTTTAGCTTTACCATATTACCACTACAGCTAATCATTCCACTAGCAAACATTGATTCAAATTCCTAGAAGTAGGCAACTACTATTGACAAACCTCTTAGACAATGTGACAAACCTTTGGTTTTATTTTGAGAGGGGTCGTTTTTATTTCGCTTTCTGTATTTTGTTACAGTACAAACTGGTTAATTAACTTGCCAATTTAACTTAAATTTTTGTCCTCGACCACTGCATAACATTTCATTTTGTGGTTGAGTCACGCTACTTCTTATTGATATTAAAATCATCTTTGCTGGCAATGGAGAGAAAAAGATGCCAATATTAAAATTCATGAGTGACACTGAGTAAAGAGTGAAAACTGCGAAGCCGTACGACTATTATTCCCTTTTCTTACGCAGTTATGAATACTAATTACTAAGCGAAGGTAAATTAGCATTGACAATTTGCGAGTTTGCATAAAACGTTCAATAAATGGAAATTCATCATCCTCTGTAGTGTCACGGTCTGCTTTTTAGACATGCTGCTCTCAAGAACCGCTTTAACTTCTTTTCCTTCGCAAACAACCAAGAGTAGACTTTTCGCAACTTCGCCCACAGAACTTCGCAAGAACAGCCACCCCGTCATGTGTTACGTGTCTCCGTAATTACTCCGTGGTTCCTCGTACACTGATGCAAATAGCGGTGACACCGCCACGTGAGGACAGAAAGAAGCGGGTCGGTACAACTCTAGCCTAACGCAGCGGTGACTCATGTTGGACGGGGGTTGACATGGAACGGGAAGAGGTCGTGTTGATGTTTTGTTTGTGGCAATCGGAACGCCCCAGTTTCAGTTCTGCGGATCCACAGCCACGGATGAGCTTGTATTTATGGCCTGGGATATGTTGCGAATCGCAAAATCCAAAATACAGACTGGAGGGGCTTTCGCAGAATTAATTTTTTCAAGGGATAAGAAAGAATTTGTGATGGAGATAAAAGGAATCGGAAATAAAATGGGATCGCTAAAAATCTTTTAGATGAAGCTGATGGCAAACATGCGGAAATTCATTGCTGGCAATGGAGTGGCTCTTATCATGACACTCCATGACATCAAGACAATACAGCTCACATCGAGCCTTCGCATCACATACGGGTAATTGCGGTACTCTCAGTCTACTTGTAACTAGATAAAGGATAATGGAAGGATTACTCAGAGTAGTTCAAAACACATGAAACACACTTCTACAGCATGCAGGAGAACGAAGATGGCAGCTTTTAGACAGTTAACATGGGGAGGGGGGGAAGAAGAAATCTCATGTAAAGAAATTACACACGTGACATTTGCTCCTGATAGGTCGGAAACTCATATGTGTTCGGAGGGTACACATTATGATCAAGCAAAGAGTTTGTGAATCTGCCACGTGAAACAGCCATGGGCAAATCTCACACGTGAAACTTTGTTATAAGAAATTTCCCACCAAATATTCATTTTGAAAATGTCATCGTCATCGATCCCAGCATTCCCCAAAAGTTTGTCACATTGATTCTAATCCCCCTTGTAGATGATGGATGAAGATATCAACTTCAACTGGCCCTCTGGTTCCACTGGTGGAATTAGAAAAAGGCAGAAGGAATCCGCCTATAATTGAATGGAAACACCAATATATCAGCACATGTGTAAAATTCTGATCGGAAGCTTTCATGACAATTTGATGAAATTTCAAAAAAAATCTTACCAAGGATGGCTGTTACGTTAGAGTAAAAGCCTCTTGTCAAAGACTCAAAAGCTCTGTGGAGAAGAATGAATGTCGCACACTTTTCCTTTAAACTCTTGTTTTGTTAAGCTTATGCTTGCAGGCAAGGCGCACACAGATATACTCATTAACGCTGCGTTGAATATCGAAGTTCATTAATAACGTTGTTCTGTTGAACTTGCCAAATGTACACATATGCTTACGAAACTTAAATACAAAGCTCATCATCTGAAATATGGGTGAGACTCCTTGTGGTATAAAAGAAGCTTTAGAAGTGCAAGAACAATGACACAGAATGTACAACTAGGGCGCAAGAAGGAACTTGAAGACATGCTGATGAAAAATTAGAAAAACAAAGACAAACATTGTTGTAATCCGTACAGGATATAAGAATAAAAGGCATACGTATTAAATACTGCAGTCAAGTATGTGACAAAACATAAGTCAATTTAAATAGCAATTGCAAAAGCTTTAAAATATATTTTGATTATCTAATTGATTACGACAAAAGTTTATGTGTGTCTAATGAATTACAAATCATCCATGAATAAGTAGATTTACAATCTTACCAACAGTTTGCGAGCAAGCACGTACTTCAATTGTCTGCCTTATTCATTACAATGCAATACTTAAGGAATACTTATCCTTTTAAATAAAATTTCTTTCAATAAACTCTTCAATTAAAGCCTGCTTAAAACAAATATTCAAATATATTATTAATAAGAAATCGTAAATCTGGGGGATAATCGATATTATTTTTCCTAGTTCTCGAAGATCTTCAAGAAAAGATAAACGCCGGTCACTGCTATTCGAAATGATACGTATAAGGTTCTATGAGAATACATGCTAAAAATGAATTCACACTATCATTGGCGTATCATGCTTGCATGTGCTAAGTTCGTCTGCAAACGGACAAACGAGCAAACAAGCACATGATCATGAAAACGAAAAAGAGCAATCAAGCAAGACATGATGACGAAGCCAAAACTGTCAATACCGATTACTCATGCGAAGGGACGAAAGCAGGCCAGAGCTTCAGAGTTAATTAGACTAAAAATAAGTAGAACGAACGAGAGAAAAGAGAGTAATTAAGAAGGATACAGGGATCAAGGAACTGCGGGCATACACAAAACCGATTTCCAACATATCTGCAATTTCACTCCTTGTACACCGGTTTCTAAATAATTTTCCACTCAATCATCAATATTTTGACCTAACTGATCTTCGAAAAATGAGGAAATTTCTTCTGTCGAATTGGGCAAAGAAATTAAATCACTATACTTCCAAGAACGTAATGGTAAAATACTTTCAAGTGGCCATAAATTGAACATTTTATAGATCAGAACATTTTTTAAACTTTTAATAAAAATAATTTGACCAATATACTCGTATATACTTTTTCACAATATAATTTAGTTTATTAACAACCTATATACTCGTACGTTCAGAA
The DNA here is from genome assembly GCA_017312745.1 of Gryllus bimaculatus. NCBI lineage: Eukaryota > Metazoa > Arthropoda > Insecta > Orthoptera > Gryllidae > Gryllus > Gryllus bimaculatus. The sequence goes on from BOPP01000036.1 coordinate 6,997,368, forward strand.
ATGTCACCAATGACGCTCCAGAACATTAGCATTAAAAAATGTAGGTCCCCAAATTTCAAAATGCAGAAAAAGAAAATAAAAAATAAGTAGTCTTCTTTGTCTCGTAAAATGTGGACAGAAAGTGAATACATGTTTTTGTGTTCTAAAAATATTACTATCATAAATATAGTATATAATATATAATATATAATATATAATATATAGTATATAATAAATAATATATAATATATAATATATAAAATATAGTATATAATATATAATATATAGTATATAATATATAATATACAATATATACTGTCAACTTCGATTCACCACATAACACAATTGATTCCACAATTTAAAATTAAATTCTATAAACCCTTCACGTGGTGAAATGATCAGTTAGCCAGCAACATTTTTACTCGTCTGGTGCGTCTGCCAACAGGAGCAGAGAGCACGATCAACTGCGGCCGGGGCTGGGCAGCGCGCGACGGGCAAAAGCTGAGCGACGCCGCCCGGGGTATGAGTAGGGGAGGAGAGCGATGAAATCTCACGGGACCACGACGAGATTATATTAGACTGGCAAGCGGAACTTGATCAAGGTGATATAATCAAAAGCTGGTGCACGTAGAATTACGTACTTAGGGCCCGCGCAGATGCGATCTAAGTGGACCGGTCCAGTCCCTGGCAGATATAAATGACGAAGAACGAGAGGCAAGTGAGAGCTGGGGACAAGAAGAGATGAAAAGTGAAGGAAGTGAACCTGTTTCAGAGGATTTCTGCGGTATAGAAAAGAAGAATAAAGAGGAAAAGTGGTGGAAAGTAGTGGAAAAGGTGAGAGTACATAAAACTGATATGAATAGATGAAACACAATTAAGACGATATACCATGGTCATAGTGTGAGGAAGGTTAATATGGAAAAACTTAAAAATTTTAAAGAAAGAGAAAGCGACAACCAACATTTATTGGGAATTGTAAAATAGTATAATATAAAATAAATAAGAAAGATACATCCCATCGTAAAGAGCACACTAACACTGCATAACACATAACAATTATTAGATCAATAAAAAAAGAAAACGGCTTGAATGAGAATTTTAAAATATTAATGTGTAAATAAAGTTCAGGCCGTGCAAAACAGATCTCAAACCTAACACTCATTGCAACGACTAAAAAAGTAAAACATTGTTATGCACGTTTCCAACAGGTATCCAAATGATCATGCTTAATTAATATGGATTACAACCTACAGCTACTAAAGTATTTGACGTAGGGCAATCAATTAATTTTGTATTCATTTGAATGTGCTTAAAAGTAATGAACTTCCATTTATATTTCTCATTACGGATATCACAGATTTAATGATCTGGATCATACATTCAGCGAATTGCCAATAAAATCTAGTTTAAACAATTTTAAATTAATGCAAAATTAATTTGTAAATGTACAAAAAGAATATCATACCAAATTACGTTGGACGTGCACCATCCAAATAGACTGGAAGATTAAGAGTTCTCACTTTAGCAGCATCACACCACGCAGAATCGTCTACACCAGGGTTGTCCAACTGACGGCCCACGGTTTATTGTAGCCAGCGAACGGTTATTAGTCAAAACTTAAAGCCCCTTAAAGACGAACGAGAAGATTACGCCAGGGTTAAAACCGCTTTAATGAAAAAATATGTTAAGTGTAGATCTAAGGACTATTTCTAGTAAAGTCAAAAATTGAAAATCTTCCCAATGTGATTCACTGTGTTATGCATGATACAGCCTGGTATCCTGCATGGCTCCTTCCCCTCACCCCGCCCATTAATGAAAAAAATGGCCCGTAACTATGTGGAAGGTTTTAGTTGTGGCACTAGAGGCCTTTGAATTTCGTCACCCCTGATCTACAGCGAAGCAGCGGGGAGGGGCGGCACAGAGCGTCGGGAATGAGGATGGCGAGGAGATCATGACAGAATGAGGCGAAGAGGAGAGGATGAAGCGGAAGGCATGTTAATGAATTAAAAAAACAGGTACTATCCTTTCCTATACTATCCTTTCTCTGTGGTTAATGAAAGTGAATTATTTGATGGTGGTATAATCGAAGGCGACGAAGATGCATTCCAAAAGAAAAGAGAGGTGGAGAGAATGTAAAGAGAGGTGGGTGAAGTAAACTCGAGAGAGTTTGGTTGAGTCTGTACGGCGAAGAGAGTGGGGCCGAAAAGACGATGCAGTGATAAGAGAGAGACGGAGGGAGGGAAGAGAGACAGAAAGAGAGAAAGAAAGAAAGAGAGAGAGAGAATTGGCGAGTGAATGGGGAGAGTGAGGTAAGGACGGAATATGAGAGAAAAAGTGGTGGAGAGAGTTGGAAAAATGGAGCGAAGTACGCGGAGCCACGAGGAGCGGACATCGAAATGAAAGAAGTGTGGTAGTGGGTGGGGGGTGAGGTTTGGACGTGACGGGGTAGGAACAGGGGCGGAGTGGAGGCATTTGTCGAACGGGGGGGGTGGAGCGAGGCAGTGCCGGGCGGGCCGGTAGGAAGGCACGGCGGGCGTGGGCGGCGCGGGCCGGGCGGGGGGGGAACGAGGCCGTGTTAGTGCAGGCGGGGAAGGTGGGGCGGTGGACGAGAAGGAGCGCGGGGGGCGGAGCGGTGCAGGGAGGGGAATAGAGGCGGGAAGGGTTCGCGGAGTCCGGCCGGTCCGGCTGCCGCTATTTCCGGGGGGCGCGCGGGAGTTCGCTTTAGATGTGTAGGTGCAGTCAGATGCCGATAGAGACGAGGTATTTTTTCGGCAGTATATAGTATTGAACGTGGCCAGGGGATGTCGCGAGTGAGCGGTCGGAAGACGTTCGAGCGCATAAATAAGATAATATGAAGTATGGAAAGAGAGGGTCGCGCGCAGAGTAGATCCGCCCCGCCCGCCCGTCCCGCGGGATTTCCCAAACAAATCGTTCCCCCGGCCCGCCCCCCCCCCTTTGGGGTTCCCCTTTCCCGACCGACTCATCGCCCGCTTGGTCACCAGTCTCTCGGTATTTCACTGTGCACTCAAAATGTGTAATTCACTGCTCATCTGTTCGATCAACACATCAGCTGAATAATTGCTCCTGTGATATTGAAAACAATGTTTGACTCGAGACGTTTACGTAAATAATTATTTAACTCGGAAAAGTGAATCCAAAATTTCAGAATTTGTGATAAATATGGCAATTTTATAAGTTCATGAATACACATGAATTTTTCCATTTGTTCACAGATATTACATTAAGGCAAATGTAGATTGGCAACGAAAGTATAACGAAATGATATCACAATGTACTTTCCCTCTGTTTTATTTGTGGGTTGGCAAATATCGAAAGGAAGACTAAGAAATTCTTTACAGTGACAGATAGTTTTGTACCATTTCCATAATTGGCATTGATACGATAAAAGTTCTAAATAGAGTATTAATACTTCAGTGAAATTCAGTAATTCAGTTTCTAGGAGTTATGTAAAACATTTTGCGAAAAATATCCATATTATCCAAGTGTTCTTTACTGCCCGTTTCTATTGGGTCCTTTCATAACAAGACAAAATGCGCCCAACTATTCATTTCGGCATATGCTGTGAAAGAGTAAAAAAATACCCTCTTACAAAAACATTGTGTTACGTACGCCATATTTAAAAAAAACAAAAACAAATTGCTGTTTTACTCCAAAAAGAAATAAAACTAAAGAGCGTTCAGAACATCTATAGAACTGTTCGCTTTTCAAAGTTGCCTTTGAATCAGCGAATCAGTGATCGTTAATTGCTTTACTCAATATTCCTTGACTAACATGGATTCAGGTCAGTGCACAAAGAATATCAGCTCTTTGATCACGTAGAATCACACAGGTACCTACCTAATTAGGAAACTGGTTATTTAAAGTTTCTTTGCAGGGTAATCGTCATTTTCCCTAGATTCGTTAGTTATAGACTTCTACTTGATGAAGAAATGTGGGATTCTAACTATTCGCACTATTTCATTCTGAATCTATTTCAATTAGAAGTCATTAGATTTTGTGGGAGAACAAATCTTACACGCGTGTTTGAAGTGAGATATATTACTTTTTTCAATTGAGGATGTCCCGACATTCCAGTCCACTAGTGTCCGTGCTTATAAATTGACCTTCCCAAGGAATTCGGGATTAGAGGAAGAAAAACTGAGTTTCACTCATTGTTTCGAAATTGTGTTCACTGAATTTTAAAGCCAAAAATAATAGTGAAAATGTTTTAAAGATAGTGTACAATGTAACATATACTTTTCAGCAAAGAGAATTCGGCATATTAAGGAATACTTCCTTCTGAATTATTTTAATAAATATTATTAAAGCTTTCTTGCTCTACTTCAAAACACTGTGTTTCTGGTGGCCAAAATTTATCACTCAGAGCAATCTAAAATAAATTATACACTTTTCTTGCATACAATTTTATAAAATCGTGTACACTAAACCGGTGTCTGAAGACTTGTAATGTAAGCTTAGGGAATTTTCTAAAATCATTTCAAACTTTTTCACCTTCACAAAATCAAACGGAATTGAAACGCGACTCGAGCGACAGAGAACTCGTTACCAGAATTTATTCAAATCGAAACGACATCGGAAATGAAGGGGGAGCCATCGCCTGTTATTTACTAGAATTATCGCTCATTTTATTTTTCCCGAAAACAGCCTCCGAGGGAGAACTTCAGAGAGGGTTTGAGAAATAAATTCTCACCGATCGAGGGGTACACGCACCCCGCCCCTCCCCAGCACCCGACAATACTTCGACTACTTCTGCCACCACCACCATCGCCGCCTCACCCGGCTATTACGGCGACTCGCTGCCGCACCGTCCACGCTGCCGCCACCCCCTACTCCACTACCGCCACCGCCAATACAACCAACACTACCGCCACCACCACCACCTCCATCAATGTCACTTCCACCTTCACCACCATAAGCTACACTACCGCCTCCACTAACGCCATCATAATCACCATCAAAACAACTACCGTCACCACCACCACCTGACTTTCGCTACTTCCCCGAATCTAGACCGTTCCACCTCTACCGCCACTACCACCATCACTACTTCCGCCACTACCAGCACCATCTCCACTACCGCTACTACCAAGGCTACCGCTAGCACCTTCGTCCCCACCGTTACCACCATGGCCGCCGTGAACGCCGTCATCACTTCTTCTCACCCCGAGCCCCTCCGTAGCGTTCCTCTAAAACTCTTCCACCATCGCCTCCACCACAGCTACCACCACTACCGCCTCGCCTCCCCCATCTCCCCTCCTCCGAGTCGGCCCCGCCCGCTTCTCCACGGTCCCCGCGGGCTCTTCTCGTAAACGCCGGCGTGGGCGTGGGCGAGGGCGTCGGCTGTCGCGCGGGTGCGGCGCCGCGCTCTTCTTTACGACGCGCGCTCCTGCAGATGGCCGCGGGACGCACGGCCGGAGGGCGAATGAGAGGAAGGAGGAAGAGGAGGAGGAAATCAAAGGCAGAAGTCGACGAGAGAAATAGTAAAACTCTGGCGTTTTCCTAAAAAGAGCACACACCGTGTGGGTAATTTTTTTTATATGAAAGAAACAGCACATAATTATAGAAACGTGTGTAATAGGACAAGGAACGGTTGATGGAGAATGATTTCTAACAAAATCAGAGAAAGGGGAAAAAAGCGGGAGTGAAATAAGTTTAACAGTTTTTGTGGGGAATGCAGGCGTACATTTATTCGTACTGAAAGCAGAAAGTTGGGCTTGATAGAAATCATAATAAGGTACAACTTAGGCTTGCTACAATTATGACACTCTGTCGCAAATACGGATGTCAGTGATAGTGGCGAAATGTGAGAAATTAAATGATGCTCGATAGTGATGAATAGATATGCGCAAATCCCAAGCCCGAAGAGTACAACAGCTCGTGACCCTGTGACTAGAGGTATTTTGGGTCGTTACATTCTTGTAGTAAACATTATTGTTGTTGTTGTTGTTGTTCTTCTTCTTCTTCTTCTTCTTTTTCTTCTTCTGCTTCTGGTTCTTCTTCTTCTTCTTCTTCTTCTTCTTCTTCTTCTTCTTCTTATTATTATTATTATTATTATTATTATTATTATTATTATACACCCTCATTAAATACAGAGGTCGCATCAGTTGCGTAAGAGAGAAATACTCGTAATGCAAAAGAATCCATAAGAGCTATTCACCCCCCCGCCCGGCAAAATTGTTCTTGACCAACTTTTCAACAGCACAACTTTTGAAAAGCAGTTAGGCGAGATTGCAGCGCTCTTCTTTACGATTCGCACTCCAACAGAGTGCTGCGAGGCGTGACGCAGAGGTGTAAGGCGATGAGGAATGCAGGAACAGAGAACAAAAGCGCGGGAATTAAGTCGTTGAGGGAAATCTGGTTGTGAGTTTTCCGTAAGCTGTCCCTACGGAAGAGCAAGAAGCCAAGTGAAAGACCTGTAAAGTTATTTTTCCGAATGAGAAGAACGCCAATAAATTATTTTAACCTAAATATTTTACGAATTTTCCATCTGAAGGTTGTAGCGCTTCAATGAGCTGTCTTTAACTATACAATTATTCAATAACAACTAGTGAACTCTTTCTGAAATAAGCAAATTACGAGGCTACAAACTCGCATGCATCCAAGACGAGAAATAACATCCTTGCGCAGGGCGCGATTTGAACTCATGAACAGCGTTCACCTCAAAATGCTACTTGCTACACTTCCCAGATTGATAATTTTGTTTCCACCGCTTCAATTGCAATGGTGATTAGTCTCGTAAGCGAAGTGTACGAATGTTTTGTCTCGGGAGATGGCGGTGTTCCTCCCCCGATGGTACGAGACAGAAGATCAGAATTTAGAGTATTTTTGGGAGTTGTTTGCAACATTTTGAACCTTTTCCCTTTACCACTATTTCCTAATTCTTGCACAGAAAAGAATTTCGTATTTCGTGCTCAGATTATCTTCAAACATAGTTCGAGTCGTACGGTGTCCTAAATGTTTGCATTAGCGTTCTGTCAAACAAAACTTTCATGCCACTCGAGTCCAGCGGGCTATTGGTTAAGACGTCTCCGTAAAACAATGACGCTGGAGAGTTCTGGTGTGGTGGAGACAGCGCGGTTTGGACACGAGAGGAGAGGAGAGGAGAGAAAACAAGAGATGCGGGAGGGCGTGCTTGTTTGCGCCGAGTTACGACCGCAGCGCTAGAATCGCCCACACGCAGAGGCAGTGATTGTTCGTTGCGCTCAAACGCGGTTAGCCCTGACACTCGCACAATCCGCCCTGGAAATGCTGCAATTTAAGTCCTCTGGGTTATCAACTCTGGATTTGACGAATCGTATTCTTATCATCAATGAGCGATACAGAAAAAATCATTTAATTACAAGTTCGTTAGGGTTGATTTTTATCGAAAAACTAGTAATATATATTTTTACGTAATTACTCATGTACAAAATATGCTACGTTTTATTATCTCTTTTGCTAAACTGCATACATAAGATAATTTATATTTTGAAAAAAAATTACAAAAATTACATCTTATACCATCAAATTCTTTTTACTTCGAACTATCTGAATCCTCTGGCTCCGATATTTTATTATGCTCGGAGTTTGTTGTAAATATAAAATTATGCATTTTTCTGATCTTATTAGGTCATTACTGACTCAACGCCGAAACACTGATTTGTTTAAAGTGTCTTCAACTATTCGGACGGATTAGGGTTGACAATGGTCAGTGTCATTGAAATCGTGCCGGTGAATCAACGTCATTTGTAAGCACTGATAAATATTATCGTAGTGAACGCTTATTTTAAATTATCGTTTTAACTATCAGCATTTAACAACTCATATGTAGAAGTCTTATTAATGGAACAAATGATACTCATTACCGAAAAAATATGTAAGTAGGACATTAAAGCCATGTTAACAGTCGACACCAGAAATAAAATAAACGGTTTTTTAAGAGATGTGTTCTTAACAACCGTACTGCTGGGTGTTGAATTCATGAAGTACTTTATTGAAGTGGATTAAACTCCACTCTCCCATTCAGAGACAGACTTCGGTTTGGGTCGCTGCCAAACGCCCAGCAGCGCGACCTCACGTGCCGTTTTGGTCGTACACGAAACCCTCCGATAAGACACTAGAACGCAATACTATCCATATCCGCTACGCATGCAAAACGGAGTGTGAGAACCCTAACCTAGTTGCAAGCAACGAGATATTAAAAGAATGGATAATGGACAATTAAAAAAGTATATTGATTTGTATTTGTGAGACTGATTGAATTTTTGAGAATTAAGTGATGGCATTCTTTTATGTATATGTTACGGCTTAAGACCGAATCTGGATAATACTCGAATTAATCTATTAATATTCACATTATCCGAAATGGGTGGATAAAGTCCGAATTATGAACGGACTTAAGGTTAGTGTATGTGAAGTACGTAATGAACGAGGAATAGCAGATGCATTCGACAAACTGGAAACACAGCCGGTGGGAAGTTTCTAAACTAAGTGGAAAGGTGTATACCTCCTTTCGAGTTCCACTGCCTCTGTTCAATTTTCAATATTTCCGAAAAAAAAGGCTCTAACTTCAGTAGAAGGGAGGAGATATGCAGACCGCACAGATATGGAAGAGCCACATGACATTTCGAACGATAGATTTCGTGTTGCCCGCTGTGAAAGGGTCGCTGGTCTCAGTGAATTGAGAACCATGAGACTATTTTTAATAAGATTAGTGTCCCAATCCTAACAAGCAAGCACGTCCTGTTCACGTTCAAAAGTCGGATACTTTTAGACAAGCACATAAACATAGAACATTTTGTTCACGATTCACAGTATAAAGAGATGTTTTGTTGTCATGAAAAAAAGATAGATCATGCATTAACCCATTGAAATTGTACAATTGAAATATATTCCTCTTGCCGTGCTGGTGCAGTTTGATCATAATTCAATTCTATTTAATTACGCTCTTAACGCCCGCTACTTGCGCATCATATTTTTTACTGCAATTAGAATAACATTACATGTCAAACACAAACAACTGTGCAAATTAATAAAAACATATTGCATAGGGATTTGAGTATTCAAATTTTTAAAAGACTTATTGCAGCATTGTATATGTTTATAACATACATATAATCTGTGACTGCTCGCAATGATGGTAAAATGGGATATAACATCTAAAGAATGAAAAAGGCCCACGACGTACAGTCTAAAACAAGGTGTTGAACAATATATGGCCTACGAGGCACAAGTACTTTAAAATAATAGATGCCCACAACCACCTTAACAACAAGATGTACTATATCAAATATGCTAAAACGTTTCATAAATTTTAAGGGAGTTTTGAGAAAAGTAAAAGTTATTTTGTTTTTAAAACAATGAGGGTAAAAGAGTATATAGCTCATAAATTCAGTAATTTGCAAATAAATCGATTGATTAACATTATATTATTTTCTTCTACTCGTTTCGCCAAGTTAAGCGCAATAATATTAATTTGATTCTTTTTCATTTAATGTTTATATCTACTAGCTTAAAGTATTCCATTGTATGGCATTTGCATCGTTGAATAATGTTGGTAAAAACTTATCTATTGAAATCGAGAAGTGACTATTACAAGTTTAGGCCGAGAAGTCAATGAATTAAGAAGGAATGTAAATGCAAGAACAGTAATGTGTTCTAATCTAAAGAACAAAACACAATTAGAGAAACAGATCACAAACAAAACAGAACGTGATGCTAATTTTCAACACCTTTGGTAACTAACCTCCCCACATGTCTACTGAAATATCTTTACGTTAATGACAAATAATATATTTCATGTTGCAAGCTATCTTGCTACAACCGTTACGGATTGTTGTTAATAATATGTATTATTCTATAACAAGTTAAATTTGTATCTACTGCTCTTTGAGACTGAGAGTCTTGTTTCTCTCTAACACTCACTACTCAAAATTACTACAACTCACAATCGCGTTTTCCAGCATTCTCCGCAAAGCACTTTACAGAAACAATATTCACAGTCAGTTCTGCTATGGAACATTCGTCTGTCATCAAAAAGCTTTTGTTACCTATTTAATCCTCAACGTTTCCACTTTGGTTCGTTCATCACCGCTGTCAACCCTCTACATTCACCGCCACTCCGCGTCCAAGAAAAACAGTAGTGCCGAATTCCCCAAAACTTAACACTCTCAAACATACTACTACCTCAACAACTCCATTAACTCCATATTCTTTGAATTCCAATGTAGATACTGAGAGTGTCTCAAGGACATGCGTTGAATACCAGTGGTTTTTAAAAGTGTCAAAATATTAGGATTGAATGTGAAAGTATTAGTCTGAAGGATATGTGTTAAATTCCAGTGGTTTTTTAAACGTATTAAAATATAAGAACTGAATGTAAATGTATTAATGAATAAACGCTTAATATATGTTGGTTCAATAATGTATTCCTTGTTCAAAGAGACATACAAATACAAAAAAAAAATCACACACTGATACTTTGAAGAATGCACTGTTTCCAGCGCACAGTGTCAATCAAAAAGTGTCAATCATATTCTCTAACAATGAAAGCGTCAATCCAATTCGGCGTTTTCTCTCTCCTTAAACACGTCACCCCCGATTTTCTCGTCGACTGCGGTGTCAACGCATTTGAACCCTGATGACTCACTCCCTTCCCCTCCGTCCTCAAGAACCGACCGAGCGCTCTGGAGAGGCGAGCGCGGCTTGAGGGAATTTGGACCGCGCGCGCGCCGCCGCCGCCTCAGCCCCCCCCCCTCGACTCGGCAGCTGCCGCCAGGGGGCGTGCGTGAGGACGCGTGAGTGCGTGCGGGAGGCTGTAAAAACACGCGCTCGGGTGAGCTTTACGGCGCAAGAGAAAGAGGCGGCGTCGGTGACGGTTGCGAAAAAGAGAAGTGAGGAGCGCACGGAGACAGTTGCGTTTACGAGGAGGACGTAACTTTCATATTTCGTTCCTCGTAGGCTGCAATAGCGACACAACTCAAAAAACGAATTTTGAGTTAATGTACTCTCCAGAATTGTAGATTGGTGTACCTTTCAGCAGCACCAGCACAGAACAGTATTCAACAAACAAATTACAGAAGTTTAGATGCATTTCAATACAAGGTGAACTCATTTATCATCACCTGATTTTTTGAGTTATGCCACTATTGCATATCACGAACGATTTAATTATGTAGCCTGCGCAGTGTAAAAGTCCAGTCGTTTTAATTGTTCTGTTATTTAATTTAAGGCTGGAAGTACCTTTAGAATTTATCCGATCCGTATACCATTCAGCAGCGCCTAAAATTCTCCAGTGACACTACGCCGTTCTGCTGGCTCAAGTCAAGTGCAGTGCGCCATGGCTCTCCACAAGCCTTACCCCACAGTTTACATTCCAGGTAGCCCTAAGTGTCATTTCCGTTGGAATCTTTCAAAAAGGTCGTTTGTATTCTAATTCAAAAGAGGAACTATTAATTGAGGCATCACAATTTGACTGGTCTAAAATTCCCTTTTTCAGGACTTATGTGATTCATTCCCCACGTGAACATTGGATCATTATTGAAATCGTTCTGAAGCGTGTGTGAAACGCTTGTCGTGATTTGAAGCTTCACGATCAAATATCTTTCAACATTGTATGAAGTGTAATTTCGAAGTGACTGGATTTTTAATAGTTCGTATTTATTTTTTCGAAAATTTACCGGCATTTTTATAATATTTTTAGAGTAGTATTAATTTAAAGATTTTACCAATTTTTTTCACATTGAAGGTAGAATTCTCTTGATCGTTTACCCAGTTTTTCAACAGAGCAAATTTCTTCTAAGAAAATAAACCACTGCATGTTATGGAACCAATTTCTTTTTCATAATTTCACATTTTTACGAGGTTTATTAAACGAATAACTCTTCGAGGTAAACTAAACGAAGAAAAATGTTACAACAATAAACAACGCTCACATTTCGGCGATGAATTTTCCAGAAACTTCTCTGTTGATAATTCTTTGAAATTGAGCATTAAGAAGCGTTGAAATGAGGTAGTAAAACAAGATCAGAGCAAGCGGTGATAAGGTCATGTGTCAAGAACAAGGAGGCTCAGATCTGAAAGCTGCTCTATTTAACGTGAAAATTGCGAGTCAAAAAACGCGGATAGAAGAAACAGTTAGATATATGAATGTGGAACAGAGTTCTGATGTTTGTAGGAACATTTCATCAAGTGTAAAATTTTTTTTTCAAAAATATATTTGAAGAGAATTCTTTAAAAGTTTTGTTTGTACGTTTAGTAACTTTAACACCAATGAAGTACCGTATATAATGAGTCTTAGATTCAATTACTCGAAGGCGAAGTATAGAATGTAAACTGTATGTTTATATAAAATGTGCAGAGAAGCTCATTATTGTATTAAACTCTATAAACAAAATTGTTACGAAAACGAAGGAAACAAATGTTTTTATACATTTAAAATTTACTTTCTGCAGAATTATGAGATATTTCGATAATGAAAACATAAGAATGGATGGATAAGAATGGAATAATTTAATGGATTAATAGGGAGATAATTTTAAAATTTTGATATATGTAATTAAATTTTCAGTTTTTTCGCCTTATTCTGAAATCTTCAGCAACAAGAAATAGAATTACAAGCGATTATATTACATCTCTCAACGTAGCTTTAAACTAAAGCGTTTAAGTGTTGCAGACACAACGAACTTTAGTTTCCGACCACATTACACACTTGTTTACGCGATATGGAACTTCAAAGAGAGCTGAACTAAAACTTTTAATGTGTTTTCAGTCTTTGTGTATGTTTTGGAGGAAATTTGTTTTGGTACTGCATAAAGGACTTAATTACACGAGCTAAATACTTCAATAATAAAACTAAAAAAAAAATATATCGTTTACAGGAGTTGTGGTGCTATCGATATCCATCCAATAGGATAAAGAGTTCATTATTTGGTTCAGCTGCAACAAGGGGTTTTTACGCCTAGGTCACATATTTCCCTAATGACGCGGACAGCATCTTTGACATACGTTACATAGCTAAACTTCTAATTAATGAACAAAATTAAGAATATATTTCTCTCCATATCTTTTTTTTTACTTTTTTACGCGGAAACCCATATTTCTCTATCGTTAGCGTTTGAATACGTAGCAATTCGTCACTATATTTCAGTTGTAGTTGTGTTTAAAAAATACACGTTGTAAACTTTAGCTACGAACAATTTGTATGTAGTGCTCAAAGTCTTAACTTCCGTTCGTGTCTTTTCGTTAGTTATAATTTTGTGTAGTACTTCAATATCATACTCTGGAAGTTTACGAAACATCATAGTTTCTTTGGACAGTATTTTTTTACAATAATAATCCATAAATCACATTCTGAATATATATGTAATGTACTTCTAGTGTACTTGAAGAGACTTGTCTAGTTGTACTGTTGTGAAGTGAGAGCTTCAAGTTCATTTGTGACACAATCGTGTACCACCTTCCTACAGCGATAAACTCTACTAAATTAAAAAAAAAAAAAATCCTGTTCACTAAAATATCGAGCGTAGGAATCGATCGCTCACAAGCGATGGATTCCAGGGATGTGCTCTATTTTATCCCTCGAAAAACAGGTACATCGAACCTCGTGGCCCCTCAGAAACTTCGTTTGAAAAAAAAAAAATGTTTTGTCGCAGGGTGCAGGGCGTGTCCCAACGGGAGTCCGCTTCGTGCGTGCAGCGCGTCTCACCGCAGCCGAAACCTGAGGCGGGCGGAGGCGACTTGGCGGCGGACAGCGCCAAAAATAAAGCGGTGAAAGGGGGATAGGGGGAGGGGAGGGCAGCGATACGCGGCCGACGACCTCCGCCGATAGAGCGCACCGCGTAAAGCGCGGTGCAGCGGGGGCGGAGATGGGGGCGGGGGGCGGGGGAAGGAGTGGCGAGTGATGAGTAAACGCGGCTGGCGGAGGGGGAATGGATGCGGAGGGCGTGAGGGTGGGGGAAGGGGGCGGGGGGGAAGGAGCTGAGTGATGAGTTGGGAGTGGGCTCGGGGCTGGGCGGGAATGGGCATGGGATGGGGGTGAGAGTGCGGGTGGGGGAAGCGGGGCGAATGGGATGGGGTGAGGGCGGGGAAGGAGCAGTGATGAGTGGGCGCGGGATTGGGATTGGGATTGGGATGGAATGAGGGCGGGCGATAGCGCGGGGTCGGACGCAGGTGTGGTGGTTGGAGTGGGGATGGTCGAGCTCGAAGAGAAGGCGTTGTACGTTTCAATAGATACCAGTATTGTTATCCTTTTTTTTAATAATTTCAATATGTAGACATGTCACAACACATGTTCGACGTATAATTGAGGTAAAGGTACAGATATCATTGTCTGATTTTAATAAAGTATTCAGTGAAGCTTTTTTCTAACGAACAAAACCACTATAATTATATCTCAGAATCTTCATTCTTATCAGAGTGTATCACAAGAGGACGTCCTTTCCGTTCAAACACGCGTACATTACTCATGTGTATACATTATAGTCTTAATTGTTGATTTAAATATTTTTTTGTATTTTACCCTTCTAATATTTTCTAATATTTACTACTTACATATTGAAATTCACCGCACAGGGATATTTGCATTCTCGTACATTGAAAGATTGATATTTCGGTATTTAAAAAAAAAATCTTTCATACATGTAGTCTTCATGGAATTTTTTTTAATAATATTTTAATTACCGATACGAATGATCTCTCATTTCAATAAGCCTTCGTCTGTTGATGACTGTAGATTGTAATTACCAGACCCTCGAAATTACTGCATGTCTGTCTGCAATATTCCAATAGAACAGTTTTGTTGATGTCAAGGTACGAACCATAAGATATTGACAAGTACTGAAAGGAGCGGCCTTTGAAAATGATTTCGCCACAAACATGTGATGTACTGTTAGTGAACAACTGATAATAGAAATACATTGTTTCAGCTTAGATATAAATAAAAAATAATTGCGATGATTAAAGTATTTACTAAAAAATAGCTCGCTGATGCAAACTAAACAAAACTTATAAACTTCAATAGCTATGTAGCATTCACTGCCAGAACGAATCAATCACGCATGACTGGGCGAGAAACCTTTGAACACTGGAGGAGCGACGTGACTGAGAGTGGGTATCACTGCGCGGGTCATCTGAACGCTCATGCCAAGTCAGACAAGCGATAGGCGTTTCAAATCATGATTCATGCACAAAGAATTCCGAATAAAAACAATTATTTTGATAACTGTGTGTAATGTTTGAAGAGGAATTTTTGACAATTCTGTACCACTATTACTCTTCTTTCCAGAGTGAAATTAAAAGAGAAATGTATATTTCAGGGAGAAAAACGAGAATCAAGTTCTGCATCAGTTTTATGCTCGTCATACATCATACATTCAGGAATTTTTGAAATTAAGTACTACTGTGCTAATTCGTAATGACAGAACAGTAACTAAATTCTGAGTCGAGTTACAAAGTAATATTTCAACATCACATTTATATTATTTAAATTTCGGTTTACGTATGTCATGTGTTAATTGTTGAGCAAACGATAATTATTTACCACAATTATAATGGATAATTATTTATTATAACACCAGAAAGAACGGTCTCTATCCCGCTCTATTTGCGAACCCTGAATCTTTAAAAGGCACTGTGGGATGTCGGTCGGCAACTGCACGCGAAAGAATTGAAGAGCTCAGCAGAACACGGGGATTTCCCACATTTTTTGTGAAATTGAGTTTTTAGGATTAAAGAAAACTTCAAATATTATTATTTTAATGTAATATATTATTTAATTCCAGTAGGGACTTATATGCAAGTGTAGTATGGTTAAAAGTTTAAAAATGTATTGAGTTATTTTAGGAAAGTTAAGGTAAAACCTTCATTATCTCAGAACTATGTCCACGTGGGATAGTCCCTTGTTCTTCTGAGCGACCCTATAGTGACATTCAAGCTCACAATTGGATGAATCCGTCAACACCGGGGGTAGAATTGCATAAATCACAGTAAAAAAATGTCTGATGGAGTACATGTACTTGTATGTGAGAGTAGATGTTAGGTGACGGGAGAGGAAGGAAAAATCGCGCGCGCGTCCCGTGAACCATTTGTTGGCAGGGAGGGGAGCGCCGCGAGCGGGTGACGAGACCGGTTACCAGAAGCAGGGAGGAGGTGGGAGTAGCAGGGCGGGTGACAGGGGAAGACAGCGTCAAGCGTGGCGGGGCGGGGTTGGGGATGGGCGGAAGGGCGTCAGCGGCTGACAGGGCGGGGCCGGGGACGGAAGGGGCGAGAGCGGCGGTGCGCGCGGCTCAAACGGCCGTCTCGAATGCTTCGCGGCCGCCGCCCAAAACAAGCCATCCCTCAACGTCGCGCGCGACGCTCGCGGGCCCCGCCACGCCCCCTCCGCCCCCCGCAGCCGACACGTGCCGCCCGCTCACGCCCGACTCGGAGCCCCGCATTTTCGCTCTGCGCTGTTTGCAAACATCGCAACGCACGACGCTCAGCCCATTGGAGACACATGCAAAAAGTGACGGCCAACCGACTATGAAGTCGTCTTTTTACTACTAGTTACAAAACCTCCGCCAAGAACGTCAGTTTAACCGGAATGTTGTAAATAATTGTTATTACTGGTTAAATATAAATTTGGTTGCAAAATAAAAGAAGAGTTTGTTACACAATTCCTTCTTTGTTCTTTGGGAAACATTTCACTCACGACATAATAGCTAAGAATGGTTGTTTAAAAAATGGATTATTTCTTACAAGGCAAGCTTGTTGTAAGATCCAAGATTCACTTCCTTTCCGGCTCCCAACTCTTCGCCACTGATAGATGGGCTACTTCATACAGGATGGTTTTTATTATTATACTTGAATGTTTTCTCAAATCCTTTGCCCATATTATTTAAATTCTGGAATTGTAAAGCAGCTCTGACGACGGCGAAAGTTCTCCTAAACTAGTCTGGTTTTAAAGTTTTATATACAATATTATATATAATACATAGCATGTTTACAGTTAGTACAGAAAGTGATTGTACATCTTCCAAAAATTCTATAAATACAGCAATATTATATGATGGGAGGACGTAAAAGAAATATGGAAATAACAGAACCAAAATAACAAATAATCTACTTTTTATGTCTTGATTTTACAAAAGCTCAAAATATTACATATCCCGTGATATTTACAACCAAAAGTAAACACCCATGTTTTGGACCCACGCATACACTTGTTTTAACAAAAATATCAGTACGTTATTCAATACCGCAAAGAGGTACCATTTGCTTTAATAATTGCCTCCAATTTTGGCAGCTTTAATTTCACCAACTGCTGTAGTTGCGGGGTCAATTAAACTTCATTTTATTAGGGTGGCATGTTTAAAAGTTGTGTTTTATATTAATTTGTTTATCATTTTATTCTAAGAACAAGCAGAATAAAGTTGTTGTTGTTGTTGTTGTTGTTGTTGTTTTTAACGTTTTAGAGCAGCTACAATCGATTACAGAGAGCTTTGTTTCGGATTACTGCCATGTTGAAACACAAATTTGTTTCAACATGACAGTGAAGTTCAAAATTTCCAGAAACGAACAGAGTTTTCTTTAAAATGTAAATACACGTCTTGTTTTCCATCATACCTTCACGCCGATTATTTCTGTACCTACAAAATGTTGAAAGTACAGTTTTGCAGAAAAGTTTCACCATACCATGCTTTTACCGTCGGAGCCCAAAATGATATTTTTGCTTTTTTCTGAAAATATTACTGAATTTTAAAAGTATGATTCTGAGATTTCGTTCTGTTTTGTAAAATTTAATCGCTTTATCGCGACTTGTTTGATTCACTCAAAACATGTTCAGGGCATGAAACGATTTTTTACAACAAATATTGCGCACTGTCTTAGCTGTTACTTCACCCACACGTTTTTGGAATCCCTTTCCAAATTTTACAGCATGATTTTTGCCGCCTTTCTTAATTTCTTGAATCTTTGCAATGATTCACTGAATACATCTGCCTCTCCCCCGCCAGCTCTTCGGAACGATTTCTCACTGTTTTACTATTACAAAATCTATTAATTTACTGCTCCTTTTCATGTATATTTTGCTACGATTTGCACTTATTGTGCCATTTTGTAATTACTTTACTAGTTTCAGTGCGGTTGCTATTCATTTTTACCTCACACAATATGCTGACAACGTTTTCCTAAGGATTAACCATGCTTTGCTCCTTATCAAAATTCAGAACAACTAAAAAGATATTTCGCCTTGAAGTAGTGAAGACAAAGAGACCAGGACGTTTTGGGAGACCCTTATCCTAATTCTCTGAAATTTGAGCAAAAATGTTGGAAGTCTGTGATATACTTTTTCTGATAATTCCATAGGAATATCTACGCAGTTTCGATACTTTTAAGCCTCCTTCTAACATTTATATTGGCCGACGACAATCCAGATTTCTTTTTCAAAGAAACAAATATACAAATGTTGAATATCAAGCCATCGAACGTTAAGCCATAAATTCATTTTACTTTAAATAGGAAATTTCAATTTTTTACTTGATTCTCAATAAAGTGAGACAAACATCAGGCGGTTATTTCCCCCATCGGGTACGCAGAAAGGCACCGTACTTGCCGAAATGGCTCTTCAAAAGCCCATCCCCTTTCATCCATCCTCTCTACGTCGGGCATTTGTATGCTCTGCACGAATAAATAAAGAGCTCTCCTTTTGAAAGGCGTGGAAGAGCTGCAGATCAAGCAGAATGGCTTTGCGTTATGGTCTGTTTGGGCGATGTTGATACCCTCCTTTCGCCGTAGTACGATGAGGACTTCTATCCAGCATTGCGTCATCATTCTCGTTTTATGGACCTGAAGACGTTTATGCCCTTACTTCAGTCTAAGAATAATAGCGGCTGTTCACAGATTTTATATCTTAAAATAAAGGGAAATAAATTGAATTTTCATATCAATCTGAAGGAGATCTAAAACTCCCGAAAATAATAGTAGCGTTGCACTGACTATCAAAATGTTCAGAAACAGCTTCCTACTGTGATGTATCTGACAGAGCACCGTCCGTTTCAAACGAAATAACTTCACGAAATACAGAGCATCTTTCCTACGCGGATAACGACGAAAGAAATAAAATTCAACCTTATTATTAGAACCATTAATAGCCACTACAAAATACTAATATTCTTTACGCTTATGAAATAAGCCATGCGACAATACGAGTCGTAGTAATATAATAATAATTCTACGAACATACTGAGCGACGCTTAAAGCAAAATTAACTGAAAATGAAGGCGTATCAAACTCAATCTCCACGACCGGGAGAACACATTTGCATGCAGTGAGGCCCCGCAGACCGTAGAAACCTCATTTCGGTCTCCCCTCCATCTCCACTTAAGCCCCTTCCGTCACAATCCTTGTCTCTGAGCCACACAAATCATCGGAACGGCCGAAAGGGCCGGAGAGCCCGAGGGCCGGCCTTTCCCCCGCCGCTGTTCCGGCCGAGGCTCCCCTAAATCACCGGCTCACTTGACTCGGCTCCGCACCGCACCGCACTGCTCCGCTCCGCGTCGCGCCGCGCCGCGCCACACGGAGGGGCCTCTTCTGCGATCACCCGGTCTCCGACGCCGCCGACTCCGCTGCGGTGGTGAATCGGTTCGCGTATGGGACTGTCAAGGCAGCTCCACACATTCGGCATTCGCCGAGCAGCGAGCTTCTGCTCGCCCAATCCCGAACAGGTGATGTGTTTGGCGAATGTTCGCTCCCTTTTATGTTCCTTAAAGACCGTCACGCGGTGGGTAATGGCGGCTCCATACATTCGGCATTCGCCGAGGCGAATGTTCGCTCCCTTTTATGTGTTCTAAAGACCGACACGTGGTGGGCACGGCAAATGCCGAATGTTGGGCGCTCGGCGAATTGCATGCAGCCCGTCCACACTACTCGGGATTCGGCGAGCTGTTGCTCGGGATTCGCCAAATGCCGCAAGTGTGGAGCCGCCTTTAAATCAAGTAAGCGGATTCAAATTCGATCAAAGCCATGGATTTCTAAAGGCGGCAAAATCTTTCGTACGCCTTCCTTCGGAGGGGAAGAAAAGTCTGCTGCCCCATTTTAGTAGATTTACTGCATGTAAAAAGATTCTCAAGCTTACAAGAAGCCTCAGCACTAAATTTCAAACACCTGATGTAAAATGTTGTTGTCCGTTGTAAAATGTAGTTATCGCGAGTAATCAGTTGATTCACCGTGGCCAAAATAGAACCCAAAAAGGCCCCATTAAAGAATGAAAAACTCGAGTTGTTCGAAAGAAAGAACAGGTAATTGTGATAGAAAAAAGTTAATTCCAGCTTCCGAGACCATTAATGAATTACGTTCTGTGATTCTTGTATCAGAATTTGTTCCATTACTAATGAAAACGTTCTCAACCACTCCAGAGTAGAAACAAAGGGACTGGACTGGAAGACATTAGATCAGTGAACGCCACACTCATGGATGAAAAACGATTACTACGAAAAACAGAAAAGAGAAGTACACAGGAAATACAATTTGAATTATACGTCATCCATTATCGCGATAGAAGTTCTACTTTTATCATTCATATACATGTTTAAAAAAGTGAACTAACTGTGCGTAGGTTCACAGCGACACTCATTGAGCTCAGTGAATTTGAAGAGATATGACGTGGATAATTTAATAGCCCCAATAATGAATACTGATGTGTAATGTAAGATTGTAGTAATGGAATATCTACGTTTGAGATACATTTTTAATGAAATAAATTATTAAAAGTTCCAAATTTTCCACTTTCTTCACGGATTTCTGTACGTAGATGCCCTATTGAATATACTTCTATTTTACCAATTACTCGTTCTTTCTGACCTCTTCATGTTCTCCAAGAATACTTTCTGGTTTATCAAAGTGTCCGGCAGACCACGAATACTTCATTCCAGCAGACCAACAACTGGCCTTCATATTTATAGGATTTGTCCAAAATTAAAATTATTCACTTCCGCATAAGAACCGTACTGACAATTCATAAATGCAGTACGTGTCTAAAAAGGTGAGTGTTTAACGAGGGTAATTTAAAGATCTTATACGCACGATAAATATTCTTTTAGATGCCATTCATCATTTTGTGTACTTAAATATTATTTTCGTTTCCTTCCCTGATGTTATTGTGTGGTCAAATTTCTAAACGTAAGAGTGTTAAGTGAAAAATATTTTCCAATGAGTCATTTCTATCCAATAAACGGGTCTTGACGAATACTTTAATACCAAGAAAGCAAGGTCAACGAACTTCTCAGCTTTTGGAAGTTTGGAATTCCAGTACCTTCTAGGAGTGCCTCTAAACGCTATAGGACCGGTTCTTCGTTTTATGCACAAGTCCTTTGAGTGAGACAATCTGCCCAACGTCACCTTATCTTTTTTTTGTGTCACCTGGAGTAAAACGTGGCCCACCTTTGGATGACAATGCCGCAAGAAAAGACTAACGGGATATCCGAAATCGTAAGAATCACAAATATATATGTATATTACGTTAAACGACTTAGAAATATGTTTTTTTTGCATATACACGAATTTGTTATATGAACGCGTTATTACAAGGTAGACATTTTACGTTGCTTCAGGAACTCACCACTAGGTTGGTCAGCGACGAAGACGGAAAGTATGCTGTAACTGCAACTCACCTGCAATAAAGAATAAGAGAAAAAACAGTCAGTTTATTTGTAGATGTCCAATACAATATTTAACTTACAAAGAAGAATATTGACGCTTTCATTGAATGCTACCCTTAGTGGGGATTAAACATATATTAACATAGTTACACATGTAATATTTGCGTCATAACGTGTCCCTGCCAATACACCACCACACCATGTGTTACCTTCGTGTAAGAGACGAATATCACATACATTGGTTATATAAGACCTCCGGCCAAATGTTCGTTGGAAAAACGTGATAATTTTCTACATTTCTGCATATTTTAGAGGTTTTTAACATTTATTCTGCGACAACTGTGTATTTAAATAGCTACATTTTTTTAAAGTAGTTTACACACGCTACAACAGGTACGAGCCACCACTGGTAGATGCTTCTGCTTCGAAATGAAGAGTAAAGTATCACACGACAATAATTACATGGTGTCCTTCACAAGCGAGCTGAAACGAAACCTAATTCCCACCATTCTCCTGGCGATGAAGACGCAAAGCGCCCAATCACGAGGGCCGTCCGGGACGACAGGGCCCTCAGATTCGCGGACAAGTCCATCAGCGCGCCGCCGACCGCCGCGACCCCCAACAGCAGCGGGGGTGGGGGGTGGGGGTGGCGAGGTGACAAGCCCTGATAAATGGCGAACAAATTTTCGGGGCGCCCGGTAAACGAGAAGCAGCCCCCGCGACGGGTCGGCAGGCGATCGCGCCGCCCCCTTCGCCATAAATCGACGCGAGGGCCCGCCGCTCCGTCGCCCCCAAGGAAGCCCCCGCCGCGACGCCCCCCGCTGCCCCTCGCCCCCCCCCCGCCCCCAACGGGCGGCCCTGGCCGCGCCGGAGGCGGAGGTGGACGCGTCACCGGGAACTCCCCTCGGCGGAGGGGGAGGTTGGAGACGCGGAGGGAGGGGGAGAGAAGGAGCAGGGCGTGGATGGTTCAACAATGGTTCACAAATGTTCGCAGCGCTACGCGTGAAAGGAGCTTCTCTTGGGTGAAAATCAAGCATTCCTAGAGATTCCAGTATACCAGTCAATAAGAAATTTCCAATGATGGAACTTACTGCAATTGACACTGAAACTAAAACTCGACTAATTGATTATTATTTAATGTGTCTCAATTCAATTTCAATTGTAACAAAATAATTAACAATACATTTTGAATTGCGATCCAAATTAGGAGCGACGACGTCATAGGCGCTTTCTGTTTTATGCGAAACCTTTGCATACAATCATCCTCTTTCTTATTTGCCACCAGGGTGAGATGTATGGAAATAATACCTCTCTTAAAATGTATATTGCATATCCGAACTCTCTTTATTCGTATTTTCTTAATATTAAATATACTGCAAAGTATGTGTCGGTATCAAGTCTTGACAACGCAAATGTGCCCTAGTTCTGCAGTGTCAGAAATGCAAACGTATTATCATCGCTAATACTATAAAACGTTTCAATTCTGAATGAACCTTCCCATGACATAGTTATTTGCTGGAGTTCACACTTTGTGAAAGTGTCGCAAAGGAGTTTGTGAATATGGCCTGCAAGGATTGTGGAGAAATTTGTGAATACGGCTTGCAAGGATTCGAGTGAGGGCGATCAAAGACTTCGATTAATTTACTGTTCTATTAATAGTGTCAGTAATACATGTAATGAGTCACTCAACTGTAATTCAGTTGCAATTCAGTAAAAGTCACATATGTTCTTCCCCCAAATGTAGAAACTTTCCGGATAAAAATTTGAATGATTCCACCACATTTCAACGTTCCGAAAATAACGGTTGATTTCATTCACATTCAATCCAGAAACTCCGAAATTGAATGTAAGGAGCTAAAGCATCGTCTACGACGTACAAGCACGACGTCGAAGCCAGTAAACGCACGCTTGAGTCCCATTTGCATACGACAAGTCCTCCTCTTGCGCACGTCCAACGCCGTCAAAGAGCCTCCGCCTCGGCCGGCCGCCGCGCAGGAAGTGCTAAGGGGCGTGCGAGGCATAACAACGCCAGCACGACACCAAATTAGACGCGTCCATGTGAACACAGCGAGTGCGATAAACGTCCTGCACACGCCTCTGCGGCGAGTTTACGCTTGCAAGCCCGCAAATTTGCCAGTTCCGCAGCACTGGAAGCACTAACAAGTGGAAAGGTTCGGAGATAATGATGCCGCTGCAGATAATCAACAAGTACGTTCACTTGAAACGAGGCAAGTGCTGCGAGTATCCTCTGAAGAATAAACGTTTGGAAAACAATTACTGAAAGAAAGGGTTAGATAGTTTATTCATGTGCTTTCCGCCAAGAAAAACAAATAGTAATCAACAGTATTACTTGCATTTACCTTTGGCAAAAGTTAAGATTTTACATTTGTAAAATTATCATTAAATTCAACCAAGTTCCGATTGATTTTTAACACATTAAAACATCTGTTTCCAAAATAATGTAATAAATATTAGTATAGAATATCTTATTTCTTGAAAAAAAATTTTAATGTTGAATCCTAATTGTATAAATGAGGGAAATATGTTTGAGACATGCCTTCGTATTTGTGACGAATAATAAACTTGAATTAACATGATTACTGTATTAAATACTATTACATTAATTATTCAACAATTATGTTAGCCAAAACTAATCACTCAGCCCATCACCTAGCTCTAGAAATACAAATTTCCCTACTGATTTTATCTTCTAGTTCATATATAAAAACAATGGGAACGCATGAGACACTGAACAATAAATACCCCTACTCGTTTTAATAAATATAGACACTGGATTTAAAAATAGAGTTATGTACTACGATATGCGTCACCTAACTGAGCATATCACATGCATCATTCTAATCAAGATCTCTTTCTCTTTGGCTCAATTGAACATGTACAGAGTTTGACACAGCTCAGTCAATTAGATTGACCTCCAGTGGGCCACGAGCAGGTCAAGTTGCTTTGTAATTATCCGGTATTCCATTCCACTCTTTTCCCCTCTTCTGCACGCACGGTTATTATTCTTCTCTCCTTCTTTCTCTCGCTGTTCGTTTTTCCGAGTCCATTTCCAACTGCGAACCCCTGTGCTATTAGAATATCAAATTGCTTCATATTCCGCATCACATCCATTGCTTTATCTCCCCAAGCGCATTGCTTAGATTACATCTCCCTATACAAACCTCGCGCTTCTCCGAATGTGGTCCCATGAATTTACGTCTTATTTTCCTTCGTGACCGGAGGGTTGGGAGATACGCCTTCAAGCGGCCCATCGCACATCACCCTATTCTAATTGTGAGTCCTGTACAGCTGCACCGGTCATGCAAAAAATGCAGACATAGAAATGACAGAATAAGCATTTTAAGGCAGAAACGTCAGTGTAACCAAAAGGAAGAAAAGCAATGAGAGAAATATTTGGGGAATACACACCCTATGTCTACATGAAAAATGAATCAAATGAGAAAATCAAATGAAACAAATAATAATACTGTACCAAATTCAGAAGACATATTTAAAACACTGACAAGCAAACGACCTAGCCTTAAAATAAGATATCAAGGGAAAAAAAGAGAAGAAAAATAGAGAATAGAAAATATTAAGCGGAGGAATTGTATTCTGAAGAGTGAAGTGATCTAGATTACAAATTCAAAAAGAAACGCTGATTTGGAAGCACTTCTTCAAGATGACCAAGACTGAAAGCGACAGAAGTGCGAACAGAACTAACATTACATACTCATGAAGCAAATGCACCGGAAAGAAAAGAAAATATAAAAAGAGAGATGTAATCCCGATTAAAGGAAAGAGAAATACCCAGATGAAGGATAATACAGAATGTCCAGAATTAGAAAGATATGTAAATGAAGGAAATAATAACAATACAAATAAAAAAAAATACAAGATGGAAAGCATTGATGAAGGAATAGGAATGAGAAAGAGAAGCATACAACAAAAAGAATGCTAGAATACGTTGCAAGAAAAATCGAAAATACAACCATGACAAATGAAACCGGTTTCATCTAATTACGAGACATCGCCGGGCGAAGTCGCCAACAGAGGTCACATTCAGACATCTCCCCCTCCCCGTCCCTTGCACGTGAGAGCACAAAGGGCGCCCGTGCACCCGGCGCCTCGAAG